>PVJI01002156.1:0-154302 GCA_004026765.1 Micronycteris hirsuta | reverse complement strand
GTGCCTTCTCTCATGAGTCCTTATATAAAACCCATTAACATTTCATATAGTAAAGGCTGCGTGATGATGTACTCCTTGAACTTGACCTTATCTGAGAAGCACTTTATCTGCCCTTCCATTCTAAATGACAGTTTTGCTGGATAGATTATTCTTGGTTGTAGGTCCTTGCTTTTCATGATTTGAAATATTTCTCTCCAGCCCCTTCTTGCTTGGAAAGTCTCCTTTGAGAAATCCGCTGACAGTCTTATGGGAATTCCTTTGTAGGTAACTGTCTCCTTTTCTCTTGCTGCTTGTAAGATTCTTTCCTTATTCTTGATCTTGGGTAATGTTATTATGATGTGCCTTGGTGTGTTCCTCTTTGGGTCCCGCTTCTTTGGGGTTCTCTGAGCTTCTTGGATTTCCAAGAAGCCTATTTCCTTTGCCAGATTTGGGAAGTTCTCCTTCATTATCTGTTCAAAAATACGTTCAATTTCTTGGTGTTCCTCTTGTCCTTCTGGCAGCCCTATGATCCGGATGTTGGGTCGTTTACAAATGTCTCTGAGGTTCCTGAGTCCCTCCTCATTTTTTTGAACTCTTGTTTCTTCCTTCTGGTCCACCCCATTGGTTTGAGTCCCAGCTTCCTTTTTTTCCCCTATTGGTTCCCTATAAATCTTCCTCCGTTATCTTTATCGTTTTGTTCATGTGTTCAACTATTTCTCCCAGTTTTGTGAGCATCACAATTACCAGTGTTTTAAACTGGGCATCTGTTAATTTGGCTATCTCTTCGTCCGTTAGTTGTAATTTGTTCTGATCTTTCGTTTTGGCCATTTTCATTCTTCTTTATCTCAGCGCACCTGTCGGAGTCTTAGGTGTTTGTTGGTGCCTGGCAACCTGGGTCGCTTTTTTGTGACGTTTCCTCTGGGGGTGGGGCCTGGGAGGGAGCAATGGCGTCTGCCGTTCACCGCCACTCCCTATCACCCTCTGTCCCCAGTTCCCCACTGCCTTTTCCGCCAGTCTCGGCCCTGCTGGTTCCCACTGGCCTCTCCAGTTACGCCGCCAGCCTTCAAGGTTCACCCGTTGCTTGGGGTAGTGCTTTGGTTAGGCGCTCCCAGGGTGAGTTCCTCCGGGCAAACTGCCTCTCACTCCGCTCCTCCGCTCGGTTCTGCCCCGCTTACCGGCCTGGATGTACATCCTCCCCAACTTCCTGGGTGTCGGACTTCCCTTCAGTTCGATTCTGTCCATTCTGGTTGTTTATTTTTCGCTATTGAGTTCGTTGTTTAAACTCTCTGGTTGTGAGCAGTGGTGCAGTGCGTCCACCTACCTCACTATCTTGGCGGAAGTCCTAAATAATGTAAAATTCTATGTAGCAGTTTAAAAAGTAATGAAGTGGAAAGTGACATGGTAAAACTTTCTTAAATATAAGTGAAAAGGGCAAGTTGGTATAAACATACATGAATATATATGCAAACATATATACCTACATGCTACACAGACACACACATATATATACCCATTTATTCTATAATATGCACTATATACATGCATAGAAAGCAGACTCGAATAGGCATTGAACCACCAGATTCTTAATAACAGTTGCCTATACAAAAAAGGCAGATACCACACATTTCTATACTACTAAAAAATGTTTTCATGTGTTACTTGTATAACTCAAGTGACAAAATGGGATAAATACCCACAGAGCAGTAAATGGTAATGTGAGTAAAGGGAGCTACAGGAATAGGACTATGAGTAGAGGTGAAATGGAAAATATTTAACTGTCTTTTTCTGAACAATCTTTACTATTTCCTTTTTATTTTCCTCTTTCAGAAATAATCAAAGAAAATTTCACTCAATTTTATACTTATGTCCTATAAAAATATCTATTGGTACCACAGGATTCAAGATGTTCTTAAAGGCCTTTTTAATTAATTATGAAAATTTTCAGGATCTTTTAAAAAAGTATAGATAATTTTACAGAGCCCATTAATTAGTTTACGAAATAAAGAACAGATACACCTGAAGTTCCCAGTGGACCCTTCTCTGACCCATTTCTTTGACAATCAACATCCTAAATTTACTATTCATCACTTCCATTCATCTTTTTATACTTTCATAAAAACATATATAAAATACATATACATAGTATATATGTAACCATAAAATATGCAATAAACAACATATTGTTTGTTTAGCCTATGATGATAAGTCAGCATTTTTTTGGGGGAGAGTATCTGGAGTTTGCAAACTTTTAGGGTCAGAGAGTAAACATTTTTGGCTTTGCAGGCCATATGGTTTCTATTGTAGACAGTCAACTCTGCTGCTGCGATGTGAAAACAGACAGGTAACACTCAAACAAATGGGCATGGCTGAGCTCCTATAAAACTTTATTTACACAAACGGGTGGCAGGCCAGACTGGGCCCATTGGCTGACCTCTGCTTAATATAAATGATAGATTGTACCTATCCTTCTGCAACTTCCTTTCTATCATCCATAGTTATATTTCTAGGATTTACCTATGTTTTCATGTGTATCCATAGTTCCCTTAATCTAAACAGTATACTCTCAACATTCTAATACATGGTTCCTTTGGTACATGTGAAAGAATTTCTCTAGGATACATAAGTATCTCCTGGGTTGTATGGTAAGGGCATTTTCAGCTTTGCCAGATATTGCTCAGTTGCTCTCTAAATATGATGTAACAAATTATTCTCATACAGACTTGTCAATCATTGACATTTCAGTGCCAATTTGATGAACGTGAAATGGTCCTTCGTTATCATGTTATTACACATCTTCTGAATAATAGCAAGGTACAGAATCTTTTCAAATACTAGTTGGCCACTTGGGTTTCATCTTTTGTGAGTTCCCTCTCCCTGTTTTACTGAGCTATTTGTCTTTTTCTTTCTGAGGTGTATTTTTTAATGTTGTACACTAATTTTTATCACCTATGTGCATTGCACAGTCATAACTTATCTTTTCTCATGCTTTTGAAGTCTTCACTTACATAAATTTTAGTTTTTTTTCACACGGTCAAATCTTTTTCTCTGTAGTTTGTACTTGTTGAGGCTTTAGAACTCTTTTTTCTGACCTCAGTCATAAAGACAGTCTCATATATTTCTTCAAAGTGTTTCAGTTTTAGCCCTGGCCAGTGTGGTTCAGTTGGTTGGAGCGCATCCTGTAACCCAAACGTTGTGGGTTCAATTGCCAGTTAGGGCACACACCTGAGGTGCAGGTTCAATCCCCATTTGAGGTACCTACAGGAGGCAACCAATCAATGTTTCTCTCTCACCCTTCCTTTTTCCATTCCTCTCTCTCTAAAAGCAATGAAAAAGTGTCCTCTGGTGAGGATAAAAAAAATGTTTCAGTTTTACTTCTGTATTTTTATGTCTTTAGAGTCTACCTCACATGATGAAATAAAACAAACTGCATCTGAATTTTTATAAATATAGGTAATTTTTTCTGCACCATTTGTTTACATGTCCACTTTCCCCACTGATCTGCAATGCCGCCTCTTATAGCACATAATACAGAATTGTGCATGTCCATCTTTGCCTGTTCTGATATCTACTTTGTTCCACTGACGTGTTTCTCTCTTTGCTGACAAAACACTTAATTACTTGCAAGAGTCTGCCTCCCTCTCTTTTCTTCAGAAATTATTGGTTATTCACGCTCTTCCATATGAATTTTAGAACCACTGTATTGAGTTCAAAAATTTATATTGTGATGCCCTGGCCAGGCGGTTCAGTGGCGGACGATCATCCCAAACACCAAAAGGGTAGCGGGTCCAATCATCAGTCAAAGCACATACCTAGGTAGTGGGTTCGATACCCAGTTGGAGCATGTGCAGGAGGCAACTGATCCATGTTTCTCTCCATTACTATTTCTGTCTCTCTCCCTTTCTCTCTCTCTAAATCAATGAACCTATCCTTGGGTGAGGATTTTTAAATTTTTTATTTTGTGATTTTTTTATTGAAATTTCATTGAATTTTATGAATAGTTATCAAAGAGGATTATAATAGGTAGTTTCAAGAAGGCTTTAGAAAGACTTAGATACTAAGCAGCAGAAAGAAAGAAGGAGCTCCTACCCTTCACAACAGCATGGATGGAACTGGAGAGCATTATGCTAAGCAAAATAAGCCAGGCAAACACCATATGATCTCACCTTTAACTCGAACCTAATCAACAAAATAAACACGCAAGCAAAATATAACCAGAGACATTGAAATTAAGAACAATCTGACAGTAACCAGAGGGAAAGGGGAAGGGGGATAACAGGGGAAAGAAAGGGAAGGGTTATTAAGGAACATGTATAAAGAATCCATAGACAAAGCCAAAGGTGGGAAGGATTGAGGGTGGGAGGTGGGGGTTGGTGGGGCAGGGGAAAGTGGTGGCCAGAAAATGGAGACAACTGTACTTGAACATAAAAAAAAAAAAAAGACTAAGATTCAAATGATAATTTTTGAGAAACAGATTTAGAATTCTCTCTTTTGCTGCCTTCTTTTGTTGCTGTTATAAATTATTTCCTTGTAGTAGGTAAAACACTTAAAACAAAGTAACAGGTTTTGTAGTCTGCATAAATCACTAGGATCTATTATATTATTCAAAGCTAGTGGGGTGGTAAAAAAAAAAAGCTCCTAATTTTCCATTAGTGACACCAATTGCCACAGGGCTTAACTTTCTCTATTATCTTTTGCTATTACTTCCCTCTTGATTAGTTTATCAAACTACCATTCCATAAAACATTTTTCTAACACTAATAGCTTGCCTGGGAAAGGAAGTTACAAATTCAAACAAAAAATTTTAAATCCTGTATAGTAAATCTCTCACTTGGAGTTTTACAATGTACTTTAGTATAGCAAAGACTCTTAGTGGAATTACAGTAAGGAAATATCTCTAACTTAGTTTTAATTTACCATTTCACAAACTTTTTTGTGAGTGAATGTTTATTTCTTGCATACTGATTAATTTCTTATAAAAGAATGTTCCATGGACATCAATTTGGGAAATGGTGTATTTAAACAAATAGGAAAAAGACAAGCATTTAGACATTTCTGACTTCCAGAATAGTCAGTCAGCAATAAGAAAAAAATTAAAATGCCAGTATCAGAACAAAAAGCACCCAGCAAGACTTATAAAAATGCTAAAGCATTGTTTTTTAGCTTTGGGCCTTAGTGTTGCCCTATACCTGATAAAACTTTTCCTTTAACTTTGTAAAAGTTATGTTTTCCTTCATATTTCAACACCAAAATGAAAGAACAGGCAGACATCTCAGACTTACTGATCTCTCACTTTGGTCTTATAAAAAAGACAAGCAAAAGAAATACATTTCTCTTATCCTTGCTGGGCTTTGAGCCCATTATTTTTGCTGACGAGCAGCCGTAAGAGAACCAACAAACATACCAAAATTAAATGACTTTTTGTTTATATTTTCTCCTTTCTGCTCTGTTTATGCGGCAGGTGTTAATCTGCTTGACCCACCACTGGCCTGGCCGGGTAGTCCTGCTCGGCTGAGGATGGCAGGGGAAGAACAATGGTCTTCCCTGGAAAGACATTTCTTCTCTCTTCCTATAGGGCATTCCTGCTTGTTGCTGCTGTAATAAACATTTCACAATAGTCATGGGCAAGCTTTTGAGAGTCAGGTTCTTTCCAATTTTCAAGGGGAAAACACTGGCATTTCCCTTTCTCTTTTCAAACTACATTTAGCATTTATTCAACAAACATGTATTTATTGTTTGGGTTACTAAGACTAATAGCACAGTCCTCGGTACCTAACCGTATAAATTAAGAGATTAAAGAATGAAGGGTTTTCAGGAATGTGTATAAAGGACACATGGACAAAACCAAAGAGGGGAAGGATCAAGGGTGAGAAGTGGGGATGGGGGAAAGGAGACAACTGTACTTGAACAACAAAAAAAATATGGAAAAAAATACAAAAAAAAGAATAAAGTATTTTCTGAATACCCTTGAGTACCAAAACATTGTCTGAGGTACAGCTAGAAGACTTGGATGTTGATCTTAGAGTTAAAAGGCTTTCAGATACTGGGAGTGTAATCCAAAATAATGGGTGTTCCATGGCCATGAAGCTGGAGACTCTTCTTGTTTTCTCTTCTGTCCTGAGCGTGGTTTAGGACCTCTCAACATATATTTATTGGCTATTGAATGTGCAAAGGACTGCAGCCATGTGTGAATCTTTTCTATTTTGTTCCCATCATCAGCTTGTCTAGCTTTCCTTGACAAGTGTTCCCTCATAGGTGGTCCAATCCAGCTCTAACCAGCTACGTCATGAAAGCTTTCCTCTCGTTTTGCAGAAATCCGCCCCCACCTCCACAGATTCACAGTCTGCCCTTTGGGACTCCACGGAGCACACAGAACAGTCCCCCCCACCCCGCCCCACCACTACACTTGATTTTGAAAATTTCAAGTCTACAGAAAAGTTGAAGAACAGAGCATTTAACACATATCCTTTTCATCTAATCACCAATTATTAATATTTTCCCATATTTGCCCATATTCCATTTTATCTCTTGCTGTTTTCTTCTTTTTAATGAATCATTTGAAAGTAGTTTCAGAATGTAAAACTATATCACACCTAATACTTTGGCATATATCTCCTAAGACTAAGGACATTCTCCCACATGACAGCATTCCTATTATACATCTAAAAAAAGTAGTATTAATAAACTATTATCTAAATGGAAATTCACATTAAAAGTTTCTTAATTATCCCCAAAGTGTTTTGTTTAAAATTTGAATTTTAAAATTCCAGATTAAAAAGAAATTCAGTCCCTTTTAATCTAGAACATTTTTCTAGCTTTTTTGTATATTTCATAACTTTTTTTCTTGGCCAGGACTGCTGCTACATAAGTACTAGCTACATGTACAGCTAATCCATCATCTGGAGGCATATACTGTAAGGCTGTCTCATTAAATGATGATATATAAGTTGACCATTTGATTTAGAATGTGATCACCAGATCTCTTTATTGAAAAAGTATTTTCCCCCTTTGTAATTAAAAACTTTGAGGCAGTGTGAATATATATTCCTCCAATTATTTTTTGCCCAAGTTTTAGGAGCGACTGTGATCCTAGTCTGAATCAATTATTACACTGAAAATTATAAAATTATGATTTTCTAATTCTATGATTTCTAATACATGGATTTTTAAAAAGCCAATGTGTTAGAATCCATTATCACCTAAAAATTATTGATACTCAAATCATCCCAGATTTGCCCAGCGGAAGCCTCCTGAAGCTTTTTTGACATGACTCCATTAGTTGAGCATTTCCTGTATTTTTGTCAGATTAAAAGTCCAGAGTCCCCTTCCCCAGACCTGGAATCAGCCACTCCTCCAAAGATCCATGTTTCTTCTTATGGGAAATAGCATTTATGAGGAATAATGTTGCTAGTTTCTTCTAAACGCCAGCCCTCCAAATTTTTGAAGCCAGTTATTTCTATCCCACAGGCCTCTCAAAACTTTCACTTCTTCTTTTTTTTTTTTAATTATTTTATTGTTGTTCACTTACAGTTGTCTGCATTTACCCCCACCCCCAACCCCAGGCAATCCCACCTCCCTCCCTTGCTTCCACCCTCCCCCTTGGTTTTGTCCATGTGTCCTTTATAGCAGCTCCTTGAATGCCCTTGTCCCCATTATCCCCTTCCCCCTCCCCTCTGGTTACTGCCAGATTGTTCTAAATTCCAATGTCTCTGGTTATAATTTGTCAAAACTTTCACTTCTAGGCTAAATTCACCCAGATCCTTACATAGTCTTCCTGTGACTTGGCTCTGATTTCTACCCTACTCTTCTCTTTCTTATTACCTGGCCCAACTCAGCTGCTGTTTTCTTTTCTTTTTTTTTTTTAACTTTTTAAAACTATTTTTTTAAGATTTTTATTTATTTATTTTTTTTAAGATTTATTTTTATTTATTTTTAGAGGGGAAGGGAGGGAGAAAGAGAGGGAGAGAAACAGCAATGTATGGTTGCCTCTCACATGGCCCTCACGGGGACCTGGCCCGCAACCCAGGCATGTGCCCTGACTGGGAATCGAACCGGGACCGCTTGGTTCCCAGCCCGCGCTCAATCCACTGAGCTACACCAGCCAGGGCTCAGCTGCTGTTTTCTATTCCAGCGGTTCCCAACCTGGCTATACATCAGAGGCACTAGGGGACTTCCTATATAGATTCCCAGGATCTACTCACTCCATACTTACTGAATGAGAATCTCTGGGAGTATGGGACTCTAGTTTTTATTTTTGTTTTGTTTGTTTTTTAAGCTCCTCAAGTGATATCAACCACGGCAGATTAGATTTTCAAGGCCCTATGGACCCAGAATTGGATACAACATCAAAAATATGGTCTAGCCCAGCTGGTATAGCTCAGTGGGTTGAGAGCTGGCCTGCGAACCAAGGGGTCACCAGTTTGATTCCCAGTCAGGGCACATGCCTGGGTTGAAGGCCAGGTCAACTGATCGATGTACCTCTTGTACATGAATGTTTCTTTCCCTCTCTTTCTCCCTCCCTTCCCATCTTTCTAAAAATAAATAAATAAAATCTTTAAAAAAAATATGGTCTAGAACTATTACATTTTTTATACTGGACACTAAAATTCTTTCAATGTAATTAAATCAATGCTGACATTTTGGGGGAAATGGAGGCAATGACATGAAAATTTTGACTCATGATGAATTTGTGAAGAACTAAATCCTCAAGACTTTTTCAAACATATGTTAAGTCACATCTCCCACATCTCATATTCAATTGGTCTTCCAGACCTAAGTCTAAGAATTTACATTTGTTCTAACTAAAACTCACATTGCTTAAGTCTTCAGTATGTCAGTGGTATTATGGATTGTGATTGTATCATCCTAAGTATTTCCAACTTTATGTCACTCACAGTTAAGTGTGTTGTTGAAGTTCTCTCTCTTACATCACCTTTTTTTCCATTATTATTTTTTTTAAGTATTAAAAATACCAATCTGACAAACTTCCCTGATTTTAGTGGTGGTCACACAATGGTATGCTTCCTAAAACTCATAGAATAATACACCAAAAAGAGTGTTTTAATGTACGTGAATTATACCTGAAAAATATCAGCCTTATATTTGAAATACTTAGCTATATTTTTATCCCAGGTCTCACTGATTTATTTTTGATTGACAATTTTCTGCAAAATATATTGCTATTCTAACTAGTGGCATTTTCATGGATTTGTATTTTTATTCATTTGAGGTCAACACATTCTAGCGTTTGATACCTTGCAAAAGCATCAGGGTTTGGTTTACCAAGCCAGTCAACCCAGTGTCTGCATTATTTCCATTTTATTTGTTCCCACAACACAAAATGCAAAGAAAAAGTGATGGAATGTGGGATAAGGAGATACTAATATTAGAAAAATTACAACCCTTCACAGAATTGGATCAAAAAATTGAATTCTTGCCTAGAAGTGGAAGTTAAAAGATTTTCTTTTTTTATCATTTTTTAAAAATATTTTATGTATTTATTTTTAGAGAGAGGGGAAGGGAAGGAGAAAGAAAGGGAAACATCAATGTGTGCTTGCCTCTTGTGCACCCTCTATTGGGGACCTCACCTGCAACCCAAGCATGTGTCCTGATTGGGAATTGAACCAGTGACCCTCTGGTTCACAGGCCAGCACGCAAACCAATGAGCCACACTAGCCAGGGCAGAAGTTAAACAATTTTCTACCTAGAAGTTTGACAAGGTTTTAAAAAAATATTCTTCAGTGTTGGTGAAGATCTTGTGAAACACATTCTCACAAGAGTGGGCTAGAGGCTTAAGTAATATAACTTTCCTGGTCATTTGAAACTAACAAGAACTTTAAAAATCCAATTGGAACACATATATACTAATAAGAAAAATAAAGAAGAAACTATACCAAATTTTTAGCAGTAGCCAGTCATCTCTAGCTGATGAAAGACTGTTGTGTTTTGTTTTTCAATGTTTTTTTTTTAGTATTTTAAAAACTTCTACATGATGATCCCATGTTAGTTTGTATTAGGGAAAAAAAATACACACTTAGAAAAATACCAGTTAAGAAGAGGAAGGAAAATAAACCACAAAAGGAAAGAAATAGGAATTAAATAATTTTTGTAAGAATTTACCTATCACTGACAGGAATTCTCAAAATGTCTTTCGAGTAATCAATAATTTTATTAAAAATTTTTGTTGAGAATAAACAATATTTCCTTGTAAAGCTTCTTTGAATGCCATAGAAGATTCAAATGTACAGTAACTCTAAAAGGGATATATTGCAGTGCCTCCAAACAGTATTTTTCAAATGAGAAGCTTTATGCAGAATTATTAAATATTTTAAGTTCATACCTTGCAGACCGATGCTCTGGTTTATTTCGTTCGTTGCGATCTGTAAAGAGAGAAGACAGTTACATGTCAAAATGTTCTTTAGAAGCCCTGGAAAAGTCCTTAATCACCAGCTTTCAGACCATTAGATTTCACAAGAACCGTTCAAAGGTTGCTGTGTCTTTTCCTGTATAAGGCTCTTCATCAGAGTGGAGAGGGTTTGCCTGACAGAGGAGGTAGAAAGGATTCAGAGAAAGACAGGCATATACAGTTTTCATGGCTGGTTAAAATCATCTACTTGGAAAATATATCATTACGTGTATTATTTCATTCCAAAGATCTTTGCTGTTTTAAATACTTTGCTAAAACAAAAACAAATTTAGCTAAGGAAAGAAAGTAAGGAAATTGAAAAGCCACAAATTACTCAGCTCCAAAAAAATTATTCCATGAATCATGGTTGGCAAAAACTTCTAACAGGATGGGGAAGGGGAAAAAATGAGCAGTCAGCTACAGCAACATCTGCAAATACACTAAGACCAGTACAACCTCATCCTTAACTCTCTATCACCCAGAGCACTTCAGAAGTTGTATTTTACTGTTTGAAAGATTATTAGGTCTAATGTGCTATCAAGCAGTGGTTTTCCCAGGGGGTATTTCACAACCCCTTGCCCAGAGAACATCTTGTGTGTCAGGAGACATTTTTGTATTGTTACAACTGGGGAGGAAGGAGCGACTGGCATCTGAGACCAGGGATGCTGCTAAACATCCTACAATGCACCCTACATCAAAATCATCTTGCCAACATGTCAACTGCACAACGGTTGAGAAGCCCTGCTATAGGGTAAGAGACAAGAGCTGACTGCTTGAAATTTGCAAAAAATGTCTCTTTGAAATGCTGTAAAATGCTATTAACCAACTTGAAGACTACTATACACAAGAGAAAAGAACCACAAGACCCCCAAGGTTGTCTTTTTGAACCCTGAATAACATTTTTTTCAATACATTCTTCAAAATAAGACGAAGTAAAAAGGTCTCAGTGTTATGGAAAAACTAACAGTAGAAAGCAATGTATAAGCTACAATAAAGTCCTATGCAATGACTTTTTTAAAAAATCCTATGAAATGTTGTCCAAATACTGTTTTCTAAAGTATCTTCTGAATTATTGCTAACCTAGTAAAATTAAATCCCCAAACAAAGATTAGACAGGAATTCTTTTTTCCCCTTAACTTTACTGCTGATGGAGTAGCATAAAGATAATGAAAATGTACTGTAAAACTCCTAGAGAGAATTGTAGAAGAAAAGGAATTAGATTTACATAGTTAAATGTATATATCAATTCTTTCTGAATGGGTTCATAATGATAAAGAAATGTTTAAACCAAAGAGTTAGTATACAGGAAGACAGTGTTTTATGAAAGACTAACAAAGAGGAAGATTCACAATAAAACATGTTTGTTTAGATATGCTTTCCAAAATGCACTCTGTTAATATGCTTCTGGTTCCAATTTCTCTACACAGTGACTTAGTGTTATTACCACTTTTAAAACTTTTGTTTTAATTTACCTTGGTTTTACCCTGCCCTTAAATAAAAATATCACGGTTTTTCACTCGTTAAGTACCAAAAATTCAGTCATAGCAATACAGCACACATTTTAACGGTGCTTTCAATCGTTCCTCTTCAGCTTTTAGCCTGCCAGTTTTGCTAACTAAAGTAAAGTATAAGGTCTCAAAGTAAAGCTAGAAACTGTGCAGATCAGCCTTCCTCCAAAAACAAAGCAACAACTCTTACCTGTGGCTAAAGATGAGCTCAAAGTCTGCCCGTAATACCATTTGCTGTGGCTGGGATCCAAGTTTTGTATAGACTATCAAGGCGTGCAATCTCAAACTCCCCCACAAATCTTTCTAGTGGTACAGCACACAGGAGGAGGAGAGAAACAGAGTCACAATGTGTGTAAACAATACTCAGCATCTGAGGGCTTCCCTCCAGGGCCTGTTCTGATTGGCAGATGTGCTATGACCAGTCTGCACAGCTGGAACGCGGCCACTCAGGAAGCAAATGGCTCATAGCTCTCATTAATCCTTGGTTAAAACAGGAAAATTTACAGTCATTTTTATACTTTCTGTTCTAAGAAAATACAAATGCCTCCCAAAAGTACTGATAGAGCTAGTAATTGAAACCCAAGAAAATAAGTTGATAATCTGTTGAAGGACATTTTAAACATTTTCTCCCAAATTCACTCAGTGTTATGTGTTACATTTCTATGTAAATATACATATACACTTTTTGTAACATGTTACTCCTAAATCCCATATATTTGATAATTTGAAGGTATGAGTAAACTATCCATTACTCACAATATTCTCCATCCCCTACCTCTTGACAATAGAAAACAAATTAAAACACAGGTTCTTGGTGTGATCTTCTTTCCTCAAAGTACACAAATAATTGGACTTCAAATTTTGTCATAGCCATCTTTTAGCTTGAATACACATAAATATGTAGTGTGTGTATGCTGTCCACACATATTCTTATATTCTAATTTTAAGCAAAGTAATTTTCATGACAGCCAAGAATACTGTGCAATTGTCAAGAAATACATTAGTAGTAATGTGGAATTTCTGGCAAAATAATATGTGGTTATTTCTTTGGTCCAAAACCAAGACTGAACAAAACAAAGCACTGAGGGAAGACTCAAGATCTGGATCATGCCAACAGTAATAAAACATTTGGATAAAATCCCCTTAAGAAAAATGAGAACTGATCTATAGCAAACATGGAAATTTCATCTTGCAATATACAGTGCTGTAAGCATATGGATTTTATTTATTTCAAATCAAATAAATGTTGGCAAACCCCCCCAATTTTTTTTCAGAGTTTCTAATTTTTTAATAATTAGAATAGACTTGCAAAGCCTTCTTGAGCTTTCACATACTTAGAAATTATATAAATAACTTACTAGCCCAACTCACCATTTCCACAAAAGAAAAATCTTTAAAAACGTTCTAATTCTAAAATTTAATTGCCAAATGCTACACATTTACTGTGGATAATGCACCAACTTCCGGGGCCTACGACACTGAGCATAATGATTTAGGTCAAAGATCAGCAGGACACCCTCAATGTAAAGGTCAGCATGACTGGACAGCTCTGGAAACATCGGTTGGCTTCGCAGGTGCGCGTCACTCACACACAATGCATGAGAGCACTTGCATTCCCTGTCCCTACTAATCCATGTCTCCTGGTTAATAAAGCTAACTGAGGAAATGAAAAAATACCCTGCAAAGCAGAATAAAGGCAGAAAATAAAGCCAAACAGGTACGAAGGGTGTTGCTCATGGCTGCGTGTGTGTGAAGGCTGTGAGGAGAGGGAACGGAGGCAACGGGGAGCCCTCACCATAACGGGACTGAGAAGCAGGAGAGTGGCAGGAAGCTACATTGAGTTGGGGACTCTATATGAGAACTCCAGATTATCCAAATTTTCCTGCCGTGATGACTTCTGGTTCTAAGTATTCTGGACATACAAGATTCTAATGTTTATGTATTTAGGTGGGACACCACTTAATATAGAAATGGGATCCTGTTCTTTTTGGGAATGGCTACATAGATTCTACTGATGTGTAACCAATCAGGTGACACTGAAGCTAATAATATGAAAAAAACTCAGAAATGAAGGTGACAAAAATGCAAATGTCATCTTTTGCTGTGATTAAAAATAAGAAGAATGGCCAACTCAGAATTCATGAGAATCTCCTGTAAGACATGCAGGCTTTAGGGATTTTGCTTTAATCACTTAACTGAAGAGAAAAATCAAATTCCACTGGGTAGGAACTTAACATTGCTAATTCAAGCTGGCAGTGAAAGGTCCTAAATCATCGTTTGAAATTAGAGGGAAGACTCAGTCTAGGTGAATGAATACACCCAGACACACTTAGGGTAGAGTATGAAGCAGTAAAAAGGAATCTGTGTTGTACCTCATATTGGAGAACTAAAATCTTTCTTTAGAATGAGTATTATCTCTGAAGGGATTCTGTATGACACTCTCAAGAATTACTGTCGAATTCCAGCTTAGGTGTAAACAAAGTGTTATTTTTTAAGAAGAGATCAATCCTACATAAAAGTTTTGCACCATTCAGTATTAACTAAGGACCACACATTCTGAAAAAGAATTCTTTGTAACAACAATATCATTACCTCTTTCCTTATGATAAACAGAATAAATAAAACAATGAATCCATCCATTCATTAGAAGACAAAAAATATTCAGGTTTCGTAACTCTTACTTTGATGACTCTATAAAAGATAGCAAAACTGGTTCCACTCAAATTGGACATGGATGGAATTTTAAATATCTGAGATCAGAGTTTCAGAGACTTTTCTAAAATCTTTAAATGGTTCTTATATTTACACAGAGAAAATTGCAAATCTATATCTATTTGAAAAGAAGCCAATATTCATTCTACGACGTTACTGATGCTGAGCAATAACTATTCATTCCCCTTTTATCTAATTCCATTTCACCACCCTTGTTCAGGTGTGTTTCCAAATTGATTTTTTTTAAATTTTATTTACTGAGTTGAGAGAGAGAGAGAGACAGAGACAGAGGACATTGGTATGTTGTTCAACTTACTTACACATTCATTGGTTGCTTCTTGTACGTACCCTGGCCAGGACAGAACCTGTGACCTTGGCATATCAGGATGGCACTGTAACAAACTGGCCTACCTGACCAGGGTATCCAACTGATTTTTAGTCACTTTTGAGGCTCCCAAGGTGACTAGTATATTGCTCTTTTAAATGGCAGGTTATCCATAAATACATTTGTTGTCGTTAGAACTTCAGTGAGAAAGTTGCTATCTCTTTTTGTTTAAAACACCAAGACATTAAAGACAGTTTCTGTGAGTTACCACAGCAGGAGAGAAATGAGGAGTTTCTCATTTCTATAGAGAAGTTTCTCATTTCTTCTATAGAGAAGTTTGCATGACTTCTGGCCACACTTCTGTGGGTAGGTGGAAAAGTTTGATCTACAGCACTGTCAATACTGACACCTTTCATTAATTCTAATTATAAAGTGTCTAAGCTCATTAAAATGCAGCACTCTAATCACACAGGGAGGAGGTATTAGAGATGGAAGGGAAGTGTTTTCAATACAAGAGTTATGTTTCAACAAAGAAGCAGGTTGTCTGTAGAGTCCATTTTCTCCTTCCCACGCTCACTGTCTTTACCTACATTTTAGGTTCTGATCAGCTCTTGTCTGGACCATTGTGCCTTAACTGGATTTTCTGGTTCCAGTCCCTTTCCCTCCAATTCAGCCATATATTTATATATTATAAATATTCAGTTTGACAATTAGGTAGAAGTTAAGGGTAAGAACTCTAAGTCAGGCCATCTTTTCAGTTCTTGCTTCACTATTTATTACCTCGCTGACCTTAGCCAGACATTTAACCTCTGTAAGCATCAGTATTCACATCTGTAAAAGGGGATAACAGTAGTACCCACCTCATCAAGTTGAATGCGGATTAAGTGAAGACATGCATAGAAAGGAGGGTAAAGTTGCTGACTATGATAATTGCTCAATAATGTTTACTATTATCATGATAGTACCTGGGACACAGAATATTTATAGAATTCATAATACTATGAGTAGAATTAGCTAAAAGATTAATTATCCCTTGACCAATATAGAGTCTTTATGTCTGTGAGGGTCTTTTTCTTGCTTATCACTGGTCCAGACAAGAGTAGACACATAAATAACTTCCAAAGCCCCCTTATCCCATGACTCCAGCCTCTGTCCCTTTCCGGTCCTTTTGTACCCAAGGCTACTGTGATAACTCTTCCCAGTGCAGCTTCTGACAAGTGATAAATACGCCCTAAAAGTAAGCAGCAGAAAGGAGAAAGAGAATTAAAAGGCAGACATAGGCAGTTCCTTAGGATGAAAAACTCCTGCCAGGCAAGGTCTGCCATCTCTCCTACTCCTTGAAGCCTGCCCCTTTAAGTCTTTCCCCATCCCACTCATGCTGTGCATATTAAGCCCTCACAGTCATTTTTTGAGACTCAAGAAACCTAAATAAAATGAATTTCCTTAGCAAAATGAATGAGTGAAAATACTGAAATCTGCCTCCATATTTTAGCATAGTATGGATTTCTTTCACAAGAACCCAAAAGACAAAGATTTAAATTATTTCCAGTGCCAAAACATAGGTAATGTTTAACCACAAGTTGTTTTTTCAGCTGTTATGGTAAAAAGATTTTTTTTCCCTTAAGGAGAAAAAGGCCCATTCTTACTGTCCCTTCTTCCTTTATTTCTGATTAATTCACAGATCTCATAACAAAGTTTTACCTTGTACAGCTGCCTCTACAAAATGAGCAAATATCAGAAACCACTGAAACCAAGAGACTCCGTCATCAGCAGAGAAGCAGGAAACAAAGGGACAACCAAATCATCCCAAATACCAAGGCACCTCATTCTGATGGAAGGCTGTGCAAACCTTTGCTACTACATGGATGTGGACTTTTTAATCTGAATTTTCAAACTGAGATTTTTATCCATAGTGGGGCAGTCTTGATCTCTAATACAGAGTGATAAAATTTGTTTCTCTTTTAATTAAAAAAAAAAAAAAAAAGGCAAAGCCATATCCAACCCTTGCCACATCACCTTACCTAGGCCGGGATAGAGAATGTATTCTCTGGACAACACCACATTGCTTCTTGAAAATTCAAATCCACCCATCTTCTTCCTCTCCACTTTGTTAACAAACTTCCGTCCACACAACCACCTTCAAAATGCTACTGAACACAAACAAGGAGAATGCCAACCATCTCATCATATTTTTTTTCTTTTATTTATTTATTTATTTATTTTTAGAGAGAGGAGAAGAGAGGGAGAAAGAGAAGGAAAAACAGCAATGTATGGTTGCCTCTAACATGGCCCTCATCGGGGACCTAGCCCGCAACCCAGGCATGTGCCCTGACCGAGAATCGAACCGGGACCATATGGTTTCCAGCCTGCGCTCAATCCACTGAGCTATACCAGCCAGGGCTCGTCTCATCATATTTTTCAACTATGTAGATACCTCTGAATGCTTTGTTCTAATTTTTTACAGTTCTAAAGATGCACAGGATGTTTGAGTGACAGGAGACCTGAGGGGCATTGCCATTTCTGCTTTGAAGCCTTATCTGGTTTCTCACAGGGAGAAATAACGCTCCTACCTACCCTACCCCCCCCCCACACACACACATACAGTGCCTAGTACTTGTTGGCACTTATCACATTTTGCTTCACATTATAGTTCTCTTCATCTTCATCTTATTGCTTCAACTATTATAAGTTCCTTCAAGGCAGGGCCTATATGTATCTTGTAATGCTTGGCACAGTACCTTACACACAGTAGATATGATATAGTATCTATCATTGAATACACTGGTGTGGATCCTCTCCAACACCTCTGCAAACTGGAAATCAGCTGAGCTAAAAAAAGTCTTTGTGTTAAGGACACAGAGGACTTATATACTGAACTACAAAGTATATTAAGAGAGATTGCACCCTGGCTGATGTGGCTCAGTTTGAGCGCTGGCCTGTGAACCAAAAGGTTCCCAATTCAATTCCCAGTCAGGGCACATGTCTGGGCTGCAGGCCAGGTTCATGGTTGGGGGTATGTGAGAGGCAACCAACTGATGTTTCTCTTGCACATCGATGTTTATCTCTCTCTCCTTCTCCCTCCCTTCCCCTCTCTCTGAAAATAAATAAAATCTTTTAAAAAACAGAGAGAGAGCCAGAAAATGACACAATGATATGGAAATATATTCTGTGTTCATAGGTTGGAAGAATCAACAGAGTTAAAGTGGTCATATTACCCAAAGCAATATACAGATTTAATCCAATCCCCACCAAAACTCCAATGTCATTTTTTGAAGAACTAGAACAAAAAAATCATCAGATTTGTATGGAACCACAAAAGACCCTGACTAGCCAAAGCAATGCTGAAAAGAAAGAATGAAGTCAGAAGTATCACACTTCCTTAATTCAAATTATACTTCAGAGCTACAATAATCAAAACAGCATGGTATTGGTAGAAAAACAGGCACACGGGTCAAATGAACAGAACTGAGTGCCTAGGGGAAAAAACAAAACAAAACACATGTAAATGGGCAAATAATTTTTGACCAAGGGGCCAAAAACACACAATAAAGAAAATCTCTTCAATAAGTGGTGCTTAGAAATTGGAAAGCCACATGCAAAAGAATGAAACTAGATTATAGTTTGTCCCCATGTACAAAAATTAATTAAAAATGAATCAAAGACCTAAATATAAGATCTGAAATAATAAATTACATAGAAGAAAACATAGGTACTAAACTTATCAACCCTGGTTGTAGAGAACATCTTATGAATTTGACCCCAGTGGCAAGGGAAGTAAAGGCAAAAATAAGTGAATGGGGCTATCTATATCAATCTAAAAAGCTTCTGCAGAGCAAAAGAAACTGAAAACAAAACAAAAAAGCAACCAACAGAATGAGAGACGATATTTGCAAACACAGCTTCGACAAAGGGTTAATATCCAAAATATATAAAGAACTTACACAACTCAACATCAAACAAACAATCTGGTTAAAAAATAGGCAGAGGACCTGAACAGACACTTGTCCCAAGAAGATACACAAATGGCCAACAGATATATGAAAAGATGTTAAACCTTACTAGCTATTAGGGAAATGCAAATCAAAATTACAAAGATATACCACCTCACACTGTTAGAATGGCTGTTATTAACAAGACAGGTAGTAACAAGAAGAGCTGGAGAGGTTGCATTGAAAAAGGAACCCTCATTCACTGCTGCTGGGAATGTAGGCTAGTGTAGCCACTATGGAAAACAGTCTGGAAGTTCCTCAAAAAATTAAGAAGAGAGTTATCACATGACCCAGCAATCCCTCTCCTGGGTATCTACCTGAGAAACTCGAAAACATTTATTCACAAAGACATGCACCCCTATGTTAACTGTAGCATTAGTTACAGTGGCCAAGACCTGGAGACAACCAAAGTGTCCTTTCAACAGAGGACCAGATAAAGAAGATGTGGTACATATATACTATTGAATACTATTCAGCCATAAGAAAAGACGAAATACTGGCATTTGCAACAACATGGATGGACCTTGAGAATATTATGCTGAGCAAAGTAAGTCCATCAGAAAAAGCTAAGAACCATACAATTTCACTCATATATGGAATATAAAACTGAACCTCGCAGACACAGACAAAGGAATGTGGGTGGGGGGTAGAAGGGAGAGAAAGGGGGCCAAATATATGGTGACAAAAGGTGATTTCACTTTGGCTGGTAGAGATACAACGCAATATACAGATCATGTTTCAGAGCTATATAATTTAAACCTATATGATCCTATTAACCAATGTCACCCCAATAAATTTAATAAAAAGGGGCTTTGTGGTATCTGTGTTTCTTTAGGGGTAGCAGGGTGGGGTGTGGTTATTATTAATTCATAGAGAAAGAACTTGGGCATTACCATGCAAGACTTCATATAATTTGAATTTGGAGTGAAATCTTTTTGAAGTGCTACTTCAGAGTTACAAAATTAATAAAAATATTATATTCATGTAACGAAAAATGCAGTTTGGGAGAGCAGTCATTACAAAGTATAGGAAACTACACAAGGGATTCACTTCTGTGGCTCCCAGGTCACAGAAAATAGCTGAGATGAATTCAAGACTTGGCTATCAGCATAACAACTACAATGACAGCTATTATTCATGAGTGTTCACTGCTTAGAGGCATTTTTAATACATTCCCATTTAGTCTTCATGGAAGTCCCATGATGCAAGTCTTTTCCATTTTATTGACAAGAAAGTAAAGTCTCAGAGCAGCTAGTGAAATGAAAAGGGAGTAAGAATTTTCAATCCTGGATGTGAAGAATCCCAAAGTC
This sequence comes from Micronycteris hirsuta, assembly GCA_004026765.1. Lineage (NCBI taxonomy): Eukaryota > Metazoa > Chordata > Mammalia > Chiroptera > Phyllostomidae > Micronycteris > Micronycteris hirsuta. Next base: position 134,077 of record PVJI01002156.1, on the reverse strand, counting down.
CCTGTTCTTTCCACTACATCAGCAGGCTGGAGGTCTCACTCCTTGGATGAACTACTGGGTAAATGCATAGGAATTCTGTTCACCACAAGACACATTTATATTTCGGTATCAGACAATGTGTTCAGGGACTGAATCCAGGGCTTCACAAATTCTTTGCAAGAGTCTCTGTGGTTTTCTTCAGCTCTGTAAAACATACAAACACCCTCTCATCAATTCCTAAGAATAAAGAAGATTTTGACTTGGGTGTTTTACGTGCTTAGACCAAATATCTGAGCTGGGAGAATAGCTCCAATTCACTACCTAGTGTAATCAGTAATCTTAGGCTACACAGTATGAATATAGGGTACATCATGATAGGGACAATTCATTATAATGTTAACAGACTGTGAGGCAAGTTTAAATTTTGTTGCAATATTGTTTGTTGTTAATTCCTTTACTCTCAGAGTGAAAAAAATTTTTTTAAAGATTTTATTTATTTATTTTCAGAGAGAGGAGAAGGGAGGGAGAAAGAGCAATGTATGGTTGCCTCTCACATGGTCCTCATTGGAGACTTGGCCCGCAACCCAGGCATGTGCCCCAACTGGGAATCGAACCGGGACCCTCTGGTTCCCAGCCCGCGCTCAATCCACTGAGCTACACCAGCCGGGCTTCAGAGTGAAATTTTTAAAAATGTTTTTTCAGCTGTACAGCATAATGGTGTGGCAATTATATAATTTGCAAAGTGATCCACCGGATATCTCCAGTATCCACCTGGCATCATACATAGTCATTACAGTACTACTGACTATATTCGCTATGTTGCATTTCATATCCACATGATTATTTTGTGACTCCTTACTTCCTTCACCTTTTTCACCAATCCTCCTACTCCTTTCCATCTGGCAACCCTCGGTTTGTTCACTATATCTATGAGTCTGTGTTTATGTTTTGTTTGTTCATTTATTTTGTTCCTTAGATCCCACATGTAAGTGAAATCACATGGTATTTGTCTTTCTCTGTCTGACCTATTTCACTTAGCATAATACCTTCTAGGTCAATCCATGATGTCTCAAATGATAAAATTTCATTCTTTTTTTTATAGCTAAGTAATATCCCATTGTACAAATGTACCACATTTTCTTTATCCAGTTGTCTATTGATGGGCACTTGCATTGCTTCTGTAGCTTGGCTAACACAAACAACACTGTAATGAACAGAGGGGTGTATATATCTTTTCAAATTGGTGTTTTGAATTTCTTCGGATATATTCCCAGAAGTGGATCCCTAGGTCACAAGGCAGTTCCATTTTAAATTTTTTTGAGGTTATCTCCATACTGCTCTCCACAGTGGCTGCACAAATCTACATTCCCACCAACAGTGTACGAGAGTTCCCTTTTCTCCTCGTCCTTGCCAGCACTAGCTCTTTGCTGATTTATTCACAATAGCCATTCTAACAGGAGTGAGATGATATCTCATTGTGGTTTTAATTTGCATTCCTCTGAGGGTTAGTGACATTGAGCATCTTTCCATATGTCTGTTGGCCATCTGTATGTCCTCTTTTGAGAAATATCTATGCAGGTCTTCTGCCCATTTTTTAATTGGATTGCTTGGTTTTGGGGTGCTGTTTTTTGAAATTTTTTGAAAAAGGAAAAAGTGAACTGAGAAAATTATTGTATTTTTATAGGACACCAATATGATGTGCTGATTTTCTTTTCAAATACAATTAGCCATCTTTTATTGCAACACAAAGTCCACTCAATACTGATAGTTAAAACACACAAACATTGGGTGATAAGGAGGAAGAACTGTAAGATATATTAGCCACACACCAGAAATTGGCTCTGGGGCAGCTTATGTGTCATTTATGCAAACCAGACTTTCAACAATCTTTGGTTTGCCTGTCATTACTATCTAAGATTTCCATACTATTCCACACCCAGAATCATTAACACATGTTGAAATATGTTTGCATCATTCACGGATTAACCCATGTACCACAAGCAATTAAAAAATAGGTCTGAGCAACAGAACAATCATTTGGTTAGGGGACACCTCCAGCAATACAGAGATGAAATACAACACAAAACATATTCTACTTTGTTAGAAACCAAAGTAAGGTGTTGTGCGCTTTCTTCCCACAGAGCCATGGATGAAACACCTGCAAATGTAGGTGAGTGAGACAGATCTTAGTCCCTTCTGTTTGCTCAGGCTGGGATCTCTTTAACCTACCCAGCTCTGGCCCAGAGAAAAAAGGGGCACAGATAATGCTGATTGTCTTGGAGGATATAAGATTGAGGAATACAGTTGAAATACAACAAAATCTACTTTCAACAAACAACAGACTAAGAAATCTTCAAAGCTTCCCAGAGTACAGAGCATGCGATTTGAACATAATTTTAGGTTGGCAAATTTGAGAGGTAAATATGGGAAGAAGGGCACCTAAGTTTAGGAGAACCATGTACTATACAAAAGCATAAAAGTGCATGGAACTGAGGAAAAGTGTTGAATAATCCAGTTGTAGGTAGAGTCAGGATGTAAGGAAAATATATTAGGAGATGATATTACAAAGCTAATTCAGGATCATTTGGGGGAAATTCATGAATGTTATGCCTTAGCATTTGTACTATTTTGTAGGCAATAGAGAAAGGGTAATCTTGTGGGATGGACTGGGGTAGAGGGGTAGAAAAGGAAAACAGAGACCACTAACTACACCAGGACAAAAAGCCTGACATAAGAAAAGAGTAACAGGAAATGAAGTGAGAGGGTTGAATGGAAACAGATAGGATTAGGAATGGACAACATGCGTTGAGGGAGGAAGCAGGAATAATGATATGGTACATGGTGGTACAGGCTACCATTAACTGAGGTCAGGAACAAAGCAAGATGAGGAAGCAGGATGAGGGAATGAATAGGAATATATAATAATTAAGGTATATTAAGTTTAAAGCTTCTAAGTGAAAAATCACATGGAAATGTTTTAGTTGACTCACTCAAGGATGGCCCAATAAGTAGTTACATCCAAGTTGCCTCTCTCTAAATGAAATGACAATAAAAATCTGAATGGAACCATAACAACACTTTTAAAAAAACAACCCCCCCCCCAGAAAAAAACCCCAACAAACCTCAAGAGTGAAAGTCATCAATAGATCAGATCAGACCTCCTGAAAAATTTGAAAGCAGGGTCCAAGACGTGAGAGGTTAAACATGTACACTCCCTAGGAAGCTCCTTGTTAAGTGAAAAAATAAAAGTGGGCCCTTGGGCAACCACGAGAGACAGGTAATTAAACAGCTGCATTCAGATGACCAGATCCAGCTACTAAACACTGCTCAGCCCACCCCACTACTAATTACACCTCATAACCAGTCATCTAAGAGCATTTTACAAGATTGTTTTCAGTTTTATGAGCTAAAGGCAGAAAACTGCTATCCATATAATGGTGATCTGCCTGAAGAGACTCCCAGTGGGGGAATTTGGGCTTCAGAGGCACAAAGAATTGAGTTTAAGGTCATTTAGAATTTAAGGTAACTTCAGACCCTTAGAGAAAGGAATGACAAGTACTGGAGGTAAATTCAGTAAAATACTTCCTTTCTAGATACATCTCACCCCTAGAAAGACAATTTCCTTACTTTGGCAATTTTGGGGGTTGAAGCTTGCCTTCCTCCTCCCCTATAGGAAGGGTGACCTATTGATGTGCCCCATTAATAAACCCACTGACACAGTCAGTTATATCATTCAGAGGAAAGCATTATTATAGGAAAAGCCCCACAACTTTGTCAATTTAGTCTTTTATTCACAGACATGTACCTATAATCAATGATAAACAAATATTTAAGAAAAATCAATAGTGTAAGAGAAAGACCAAAATGTATGATCACATCTTGATCCAAGAAAAGGAGAATTTAGGGAATAGGAAAGAATATTTAAGATATTCTAATCCTCATAGCCCTTCAATTATTCCCATTTTAAAGGTGGCAAGTGAAGTTCCCTCACAGGATCACAAAACCAGCAAAGGGCTGGTCAAGGCCTGGAGCTGACCTGGAAATGGAATGCAGCTCAGTCTGACTTCGACACCTTCCTCAAGATGGCATTTCATAATAGTACACTCCTGATGTATCTTTTAAAATAAACAGTGAGAGAAAGTAAAAATATCACATTTCTATTAACAGGCCAGAGTATGCTTATAAAAAGGAAAATCTGGCCCTGGCTGGTGTAGCTCGGTGGATTGAGCGTGGGCTGGGAACCAAAGGGTCCCGGTTCAATTCCCAGTCAGGGCACATGCCTAGGTTGCAGGCCAGGTCCCCATGAGGGCCATGTGAGAGGCAACCACACATTGCTGTTTCTCTCCCTCTCTGTCTCCCTCCCTTCCCCTCTCTCTAAAAATAAATAAAAATAAAATCTTAAAAAAAAAAAACAGGAAAATGTGCAATGGAATAGAAAGAAAATGGTGTATTTAAGATAGGTTTTATATAAATGTATATGGTTCCTGTCCTGGCTGGTGTGGCTCAGTGGGTTGAGCACCGTCCTGTGAACCAAAGGGTCGCCGGTTCGATTCCCAGTCAGGGCACATGCCCGGGTTGTGGGCCAGGGCCTCAGTAGGGGGCACATTAGAAGCAACCACACATTGATGTTTCTCTCCCTCTCTTTCTCACTCCCTTCCCCTCTCTCTGAAAATAAATAAAAATAAAAATTTATATGGTTCCTTATACCCTTGGGTGACAGTTGACTGGGAAATTAATGACAATATTCTAAGACATAAAACATCTGGTATGAGGGCTTCAATAGCAAAAAAAAGGGTTGTGTTTAAACTAGGGCTCAATAGGATAGGATTCTCAATCTCTAAATATAATACACTGGAAATAAAAAAGATAAATGCTTTTTTGAAAAAAGCCGTAAGACAGTCTCCCAGGTACAGATAAGAAGCTGAACACAGATCTGGCATTGACAGTACAACTAATGAAGCTGTAGAAACAAAGAGGGAAAACAGAGTAAGCATAAGGACTTTTCCAATAATAATTCAAGGTGACAGACATACGGATAAATCCAGGGGAGTAATTCTGATTATTAGACAAACTACGAAAGGAGTCAGAGATGACAGAATATCACCAAACGTCTCTTCCACGTCCCCAGAAACAAACAGTGTTGGAAAGAGGAAAGACCTCTCACTGGTTCTGTCTCTTCAATCTTTATGATGCTAACAAAGTAGGAAATAAAGGTATAATCCAGAATTTGTACACCTCCTGAGTAATCTGTGTCCAAATACTTGTAAGAAAAATCATTTACTATCTAAGAGAGAACTCTGTGATGATCAAATAAAAAGCATAATAAATAGCAAATAAAAACGTAAGCCTTTACACTAGAAATGGGGAAAAGCAAAAAAAAAAAAAAATGACTCTTGCTTTCTATTTCCCTCCATAAATATCATCAAGATGTGGGAGTCAAACTGTATAAACTGGTTTCGCAGACCCTGAAAACAAACATGAGGGGAAGTAAAGCGATTCCTGTGTCTGGTAAGGACGCGCGTTCTTAACTGTTTTAGGTGTTCATATTATGTTGCCTACTGGCAGAAATTAAGTCATATAAAGAAACTTATCACACTGTTCTTTACAACAGCAAATCCAAATGGCCAATAATAGAGGAATATAAAATTTTGACATATTGGTAATTTTTAATGGACTATGAGGTTACCATACTCAACATTTATTGTCAAACACTTATCTCAGTGCTTTATTCACTGGGGCTTCACAAGAACCTTATGAAGTAAGTTGTATTACTTACCAGTCCCAATTTACTGATGAGAAAAGAAAGAAGCTTAGTTACTTCGCTATGGTCACGGAGCTAGGAGGTGATGGTACTAGGATTCCAAACCAGGCCAGCTCCAGAGACCAAACTGTTCAGCACTATACTAAAGTGCTATTCTGTGTGTTACTTTTTCAAATGTGATCATAGATTCTGTTTCTGTTTTATAATTTTTCTTTCAAGGACTGTTTCAATATTCAAAAACAAAATTAATCTCTGAGGTTTTTTTTAGGAGAAATATCTTTTCCTTGTTTCAATATCAATGTTATTTGCCCTTCGAAAAAAGGAATTTGGAAACTTTTCTGCGTTTGCTGTGTTCTGAAACAGTTTAAAATACCATTGGAATAATTTGTTTCTTAAAGTTGTGGTAGAATACCCTTATAAACCCTGAAGGACAGGGAAGGGATGGTAGACCATAACAACTTTGTCTATTTCATCAATAATAAGTGTTCTTTTATATTTTCTATGTCTTCTGGGATTACCCATGATGATATCTTTTTCATTCCACTTTAAAATTTTAAAATTTTAGCAGCTTTATTGAGGTATAACTTCACGCCATACCTGTTTGAAGTGTGCAATTCAATGAATTTTAGTAAATTTACAGAGTTCTGCAATCATCACCACCATTATTTTAGAACATTATCATCACCTTAAAAAGATCCCTTATACCCATCTGGAATCAATCCCTGCTGTTATCTCCAGCCCTTCCCTTGCTTTAATAGTACAATGTCATAACCTTAATGTGCATGAACAGATGCATTCATTTAATATGGATTAAATAAAATAACAGGGTCAAATCTTGGGTGTATTGCATATAACATGATTATATTATATTAAAATTATTTACTTTCAAGAAATTAATGTTGTGCTATGCACAAGTGGTATAATTTTCTTATAACTCATTAAAGCTACCTGGTATTTATGGAAAAAACAAACAGTATGACTGTTCTCATGTTCCCATGCTCAGTACTGAGATGCCCATAAACATTTTTTTACTAGCCCCATTAGCAACAACAGGACGCAAATAATAAAATATGATCACAATAACTATCCTGCCTCCAGACATAAGAGGAATTGCTATTTTTCTTTACTTCACGTTAACCATATTTTCTTCATGTAAGATAGTTTTAAAAGATTTTATTTTTCTTAATTTTGTTTTTAAATTTTTCCAATGAGAGTCTGGAAAAAGTCTAGCTATTTCTGAATTGGACAAAGTGTTTTGCCCATAATGTTCAGGAATTTAGTGATGAGAATTAAGCCCAGCTGACTAGAAGTTCAGCCAATGTATTTTTAGTTAGCATTGAATAGAAATATTTCTTTAATTAGGAAGTATTCGTGTCATTTCATTTTTTATCCTTGCTCCAAAGTTCTCCCTTTACAACAGGGACATTAAGTATAAGATTAAACTTAATTTAACAAGAAAATATTTTTACATGTTCAAACATGCATAATCCAGTCAGTAGCATTATTAGATCTAAGATTAGGAAACCTTGCTTCGAGCACTGAAAACTTCTGCCAGTGATAAAAGGTCAACAGAAAACAGACTTGGAGAAGTAGAAAAGAGCACTGACTTTGGAACTATAAACATGGGTCCAAACCCTTCTTCCCTCTTTTTTCCCTCCTCCTTGCCTGACAGCCCCCTTGCAAAAACAAAACAAAATGCAAAGAAAAGGCTTCAGTGAAAACATACTCCCAAGATTTTTCCTAAGTGAATTTATACTGATACAAATTTTTTCTCATTCAGGGAACTAAAGTTACTAAATTAAGTTGCTTCCTTGTCAGCTTAATATCCTTGTTGGCCATCTGTTAACTTTTTTTCTATCATCTTCTCAAAGACATAAAATGAGCCTCAAAAACATCTAAGAGCATATTACAAGATTGTTTTGCGTTTTAAACAGATGCATAGTTACATGAAAGCCTGACTATAAAGCACTCAAGGGTATGTAAGTCTTGTGCTGACAAGTATGGATTCGCAATGAAGGAATCTAAAACATACATATACTCACACGTATATTCACAGTCTGTACAAACGCTTTTTCCTAGGTATATACTCAGTATTTCCGTAAAAAATGTAAAACTACATATTTTCTTAATTAAATAAAAGGAATTCCATATCTAAGACCTGTTTTCAAATATTTCTCTAAAAACACTGTTAGAAAGCTATCAAGTCATCAATAATCAATATGACTTTTAACTAGAGGGAAATCATAAATATAAGATTCTGTATACTCACAGAATAAGCATGAGAAAATTTAAAAGTAGTGCTAAATCTGTACTACTACATTTTAAATATGTACTATTATGGGTCTCTCCTTCCAAAACAGCCTGCTATAAAATTTCTTTCCAATTTAGTCACCACAAACTCAAAATTAAACTCATATAAAATGTGAAATCAATACCATATAAGGGTTTATCAGAGAACTTGAAATCTTTGCAAACTTGAGGTAAAAAATGGATTTGGAAACATTTTCAGCAGCAGAAAAACAGAAATCAGGTCTATCCTTTTATTTTGATGACTTTCATCACTCTCCAGCCCTGCCTCTGATCACTTTTCTCTTTAAAGAATTGAGGCCTTTTCAGTTTAAGCTAAGTCTTAGAAGTTGGAGAAGCATTACTGTTCCATCCTTTGCAGAAGGAATAAGAATCAAATATCTTCCTATTTTTCTTATTCCCTCCCAAAATTAGTGCAGTATTGTTCGTTTAAAATATTTTCTCCTAATATTCCTGTCCAAGTAACTAAAATGGAAAGGGAAGAAAGATAAATAACGAGTATGATTGAGGAGGTGGGAAAAGAGATGCTCCCAATCTCTGTAAATTGGTACCGTCTTTGCAAAGGTGATTTGGCAATAGAGATTACAGTTTAAAACACAGCCCTGGCTAGTGTAGCTCAGTGGATTGAGCGCGGGCTGCAAACCAAAGGGTCGCAGGTTGCATTCCCAGTCAGGGCACATGCCTGGGTTGCAGGCCAGGTCCTCAGTGGGGGCCACGTGAGAGAGAACCACACATTGATGTTTCTCTCCCTCTCTTTCTCCCTCCCTTCCCGTCTGTCTAAAAATAAATAAATAGCCCGGCTGGTGTAGCTCAGTGGATTGAGCACGGGCTGGGAACCAGAGGGTCCCGGTTCGATTCCCAGTCGGGGCACATGCCTGGGTTGCGGGCCAGGTCCCCAATGAGGACCATGTGAGAGGCAACCATACATTGCTCTTTCTCCCTCCCTTCTCCTCTCTCTGAAAATAAATAAATAAAATCTTAAACAAACCAAAAAAAAAAACAAAAAAACTGCTTGGTAGAGGACTGCTTTTCAGTTATATTTATAAATATTTTTTGTCTAAGCTAAGTCATGTCAAAACCCTGAGTACTGCCCTGGCTGGTGTAAATCAGTGGATTGAGCACAGGCTGCGAACCAAAGGGCCGCCGGTTCGATTCCCAGTCAGGGCACATGCCTGAGTTGCAGGCCAGGTCCCCAGTGAGGGCCATGTGAGAAGCAACCATACATTGCTCTTTCTCCCTCCCTTCTCCTCTCTCTAAAAATAAATAAATAAAATCTTAAAAAAATAAATAAAATCTTAATAAATAAATAAAACAGATCTTTTCTTTAGTACTTGTATGTCAGAGCAATTCACAGCAAAGCAATTGCACAAATACACTAGAAGAATGGTAAAGAACATCTATATTCTTTAGCATAATTGAAAATAGCAAAAATAAAACCCAAGCATCCATCAACATAGGCCTGATTTTAAAGTTATGGTATGCTTCTGCCTTGTGTACTATAATGCAACTGTTCCAAAGAAAAGTCATAAGGTTAGTATATACTGGCATGAAAAGACTCTGAGTGGAAAAAGTTAAGTTGCACCTAGAATAGTTCCACTTTTTTCTGTGATACATACACACAAATATGTGTACACAGAAATATATATGTATAGGTAGAAAGGGAGGGAAAGACAAGGAGAGGTCTGGAGTGATGCCCCCAAAACAACCCATAAGGTGCTAGAAATAGAGGGTGAGGAAGGAAACTTCCTATTTTACTTCACACACTTCTCTACAGTGTAAATCTTTTCATTAATTGCAGAGAAAAAAAAAACAACCATATTCCATACCTAGCAAGCAAGCAGCACCCTCTCCCTGATCTCAATTTTAAGCAATCTTACCTTCCCAGCGCATTTATTATCTGTCTTGGTCTCCATCATTTTCATCCCCATTAGGATTTATAATCCACTGATTTTTACCTCGCTTTTCTAACTACAGCCCCCTCATTCCTTACTTCCCTCCTTTCCACTTAAAATTCATGATTTATTATTATGATCATTCCCTTGCCCCCTCCCACTTCATCAAACCCACCTCACAAAACCTCCACCTCGTTATAGTGAACCCTCTGCCCTCTCTGTGCCTCCAACCATGCTGCTTGTGAACACTGCTGAGAACACACAACAATGCCAACCTCACTTTAAATCCAAGTGGGTACTTTCTGCTGCCCAGTAGTCACACTTATTTCTCCGGTCCCACACTTATACAAGACTAGAAGAGTTCACTCCTTCTTCTTAAGTCCTCAATACTTCCCTTCCCATCCCCACCCTTGGGAGATGATTTCTATTCCTCTGAGGAAATGGAAACAACCAGCAGAGAACTTCTACCACCACATCTCCTACCAAATAGCATCTGTGTCTACATACTTGCTTTGCTCCTGTTGTATGAAAAACCTGTCTGTGCTCCGATATAAGCATCCTCACCTCCCAATTAATGAATTATGTTCAGTCCCCTCCTGTCTGCTCAAGAACACAATGGCAGCAATTCTCCAGCTTTTTCTTCTGCATCATCAATTTATCCTTCTTGCTGGATAATCCCATTAGCACATAAATCTGATGTAATTTCTCCCATCTTAAAACAAAACTAGAACAAAAACCCCCCTGCACCACCCAGGCTCTTCTGCCAGCTATTTCTCAACTTCCCTTAATAGTAAAACTACTTTCAAAAACTGTCTATATTTGCTGTGTCCAGTTGCTCCCTTCTTTTTCTTGAGTCTACTCCATGAAGCTAAATCCTCCTGATCACTTCTTCCTCCTTGAAACACTCTCTACTTGGCTTCCAGAATACTCCTCCTATCAATTCTCTGCCTACCTCATTGCTATGCTCTCAGTCTCTTATTGTTTCCTGTTTATCTCATTTCAGCTTTGGTGTGGTCAATCCTTAAAACTCACAGTGGGCTTTGTTTATATCCACACCCTAAGTGATCTTATCTCATCTCATTGTTCTAAATAGTACGACATGGCTGGTGACACCCTAATCTGTTCCTTCAGTTGATGGTAATCTCCTTGATTCCAGATTCATATATTCAACTGTCTACTGGACATCTCCAGTTGGACATCTATCAAGCATATTAAGCTTAACATGACTATAAATAAATGTCTCATCTCCCCTACTTCCAAACCTCTCCTCCCATAGTGTGCCCCATCAACAAATGGTGTCCACACTGCCAGTGGCTCAGGCCAACAACCTTGAAATCAGTATTGACTCCTCTCACTCTCTCATCCCCTCAGGCAACCCATCAGCAAGTCCTATTGGCTCAACCTTCAAACTGCCTCCAGAACCTGCCTCTTCTCATCACTTGTGCCTGTACAGTGCTGGTCCAAAGCCACATCAGCTCCTGCCCAAATTATTGCAATCATTTTCTTATTGGTCTCCCTGCTTTTATCCCTGGCCATTCTCAACCCAGTAGCCAATGTGATCCATTTAAAACTTTAAGTCAGATAAAAATCTTCCTATTCTACTAAAAAATGAAAATCAAAGTCTTCACAATAGCCTAAGAAGGGCTCCAGGGTCTGGCCCCGTCCCGTCTGACCTCATTTCCTGTCACTGGAGCACTTCACACACTCAGTCTGCTCCAGCTTCAAAGTCCTCCCCCACTCCCCCTCACCCCGGCCCAGACACACCCTTGCCTCACGGGCTGTGCACTGCCACCCTCCGTGCTTTAACCCCTCTCTCTTCCTGCAGTTCACTATCTGGCTCACTGCCTCTCTTTCCTCAGATGCCTTCTCAGAAACTCCTCAGTGATACCTTCCCTGAACACCCTATTTAAAAGTTATGTCTCAGAGATCCATGATGGCAGCAGAGTAGGTGGAAACTATACTAACCTCCTCCCAGGACTAAACTGGAATTACAGCTAAATTTTAGAAAAATTGTCCTGAATAACCAACTGAACAATAGCTGGAGAGAAGCCTTATAACCAAGGACTTACAGAAGAAAACACATCACCATGCGGAAACTGGTAGGAAACGTGGAGTCAGGAGGAGGCTGTCTAGCTTCTATGGGTGGCAGCTGAAGTTCTGGAGGAGTATCTCAGCAACTAAGGAGGTTCTCCATGAGCAGTGTGGGGTCTAGACCCCAGGCTGGGTTCCCCAGCCTAGAGCACCAAAACTGGAAAAGAAACTCAAATAACAAACAGCTGTGAAAAACGGGTTTCTGTCTGCCAAGGAGAGATGGCTAGAGACAGAGAGCCACTTAAAGGGCCAAGAACAAAATTTTATTTGCAGCCACTCACCCTGGGCTCCAGCAGAGGGTGGGCAAAGCAGACTAGAAACACAGGAGGAGAGGGTGAAGTTGATGGCTCTGGGGAGAGAGCTCACTGAATGGTCAGCTGCCAGGAACCCTGCCTGTGCTTAATCATTCCCCATATGCAGAGGCTGTCTCTCAGAGCACTCCCCTCCAAGAAGCTTGGTGGGGTGGGGGGTGGGGGGCAACAGCCCCTCCCTATGGAGCTTAGGTCAGGCTTCAAAGGAATACAGCTGGAGGCAATGTAATTGTTTAAGCTTATCAGAACGCCTGCAGGCAAGATGGATATCTAAGAGCTCTGAGCTCTCAGAGTATCTAAGAGCTCTGATACTTTAGCTGACCCCCTCCCAGGACTAGTGCTAGTAAAACCCAGCCTAGGTGAGCAGCCTGATTCTATCTGCACAAACCCAGTCCCAGCGGAAGGAGTCACAAGCAGTGATCGCTGAAAGTTCCAAACAGGTTGCCCAAGCACCAGTCACAGGTAGCATCTGACATAGCTTTGCACTATAGTCTTTCCAGATCTGGAGGAGGAGGAGGAAGGGCAGGAGGAGGGCGAGGAGGAGGAGGAGGTACAACAAGTGGTACAACATTTGCAAATCAATAAATATGATACACCACATAAACAAAATGAAGGATAAACCTTATGGTCAAATCTACAGATGCAGAAAAAGCATTTGATAAAATCCAGGACCCCTTAATGATTAAAAAAACCTCTTAGCAAAGTGGGAATAAAGGGAACATACCTCAGCATAATAAAGGCCTTATATGACAAACCCACAGCCAACATCACACTCAATGGGCACAAACTACAAGCATTCCCCTTAAGATCAAGAACAAGACAGGAATGTCCACTTTCACCTCTCTTAATCAACATAGTACTGGAATTCTTAGCCAAAACAATCAGACAAGAAGAAATAAAAAGCATCCAGACTGGAAAGAAAGAAGTACAACTGTCATAATTTGCAGATGACATGATACTATACATAGAGAACCCTAAAGATTCCACCAAGAAACTACTAGAACTTATGAATGAATTCAGTGAAGTAGCCGAATACAAGAATAATATCCAGAAATAAGTTGCACTTTTATATGCCAGTAATTAACTATCAGAAAGAAAAATTAAAAAACGATCCCATTCACAATGGCTTCAAAAAGAATAAAATACCCAGGAATACATTTAACCAAAGATGTAAAAGACCTGCACTCGGAAAATTTTAAGACACTGAAGAAAGAAACTGAAGAAGATACAAATAAGTGGAAGCACATACGGTGTTCATGGATAGGAAGAATTAACATAATTAAAATGTCCATACTACCCAAAGCAATCTACAGAGTCAACACAATTCATGTCAAGATACCAATTATGTACTTCACTGAACTAGAACAAATATTTCAAAAATGTATTTGGAACTACAAAAAATCCCAAATAGCAACAGAGATCCTGAGAAAGAACAAAGCTGAAGGAATCACATTACCTAATATCAAACTATAAGGCCATAGTATCAAAACAGCACGGTACTGGCATAACAGATTAGAGATCAATGGACAGAATAGAGAACTCAGAAATAAACCCATGCCTTACAGTCAATTAATATTTGACAGAGAAAGCAAGCACATACAATGAGCTAAAGACAGTTTATTCAATAAATGGTGTTGGGAAAACTGGACAGATATGTGCAGAAAAATGAAACTAGACCATCTGCTTATACCACAAACAACAATAAATTCAAAATGGGTTAAAGACTTAAATTATACTCAAAACCATACAAATTCTAGAAGAAAACATAGGCAGTAAAATGTTGGACACTGTTCATAGCAATATTTTTTCCTGATATATATCCCCAGGTAAGGGATACAAAAACAAATGGGACTACATCAAACTAAAAAGTTTTGGCACAGCAAAGGAAACCATCAACAAAATAAAAAGACAACCCACTGAATGGGAGAACATAGTCACTGATACATCTGATAAGGATTAACAGCCAAAATTTATAAAACTCAACACCAAAAACCCCACAAACGATCCAATTTTAAAATGGGCAAAGGACCTGAATAGACACTTCTCCAAAGAGGATGTACAGACAGCCAATAGACATACGAAAAGATTCTTAAACGTCACTAATCATCAGGGAAATGCAAATTAAAACCACAATGTGATATTACCTCACACCTGTTAGGATGGCTATTAGCAATAAACCAACAAGTGCTAGCAAGGACGTGGAGAAAGGGGAACTCTTTTGCACTGTTGGTGGAAATGCAGACTCGTGCAGCCAGTGTGGAAAGCAGTATGGATACCTCAAAAAATAAAAAATGGAACTACCTTTTGACCCAGGAATCCTACTTCTGAAAATATATCTAAAGCAACCCAAAACACTAATCCAAAAGAATATATGCACCCCTATGTTCACTGCAGCATTATTTACAATGGCCAAGATTTGGAAGCAGCCTGAGTGTCCATCAGAAGATGAGTGTATGAAACAACTATGGGACATTTACACAATGGAATACCACTTGGCTGTAAAAAAACAAAATTTTACCATTTGTGACAGCATGGATGGACCTAGAGAACATTATGCTAAGTGAAATAAGCCAGTCATAGAAAAACAAATACCATGTGATTTCACTCATATGTGGAATCTAATGAACAAACTGAACTAACAAGCAAAACGGAGAGAGACTCATGGATAAAGAGCAGGCTAACAGCTCTGGCGGAGTACAGGCAGAGGGTTCTGCAGCAGAGAGAGAGAAAAAGGACTCGTGGACAAGGACAACAGTGTGGTGATTGCTATGGGAGAGGGGTGGGTAGAGATGGAAGAGGGTAAGAGGAATAAATGATAATGAGAAAAAAATACAGTA
Source organism: Micronycteris hirsuta (assembly GCA_004026765.1). Lineage (NCBI taxonomy): Eukaryota > Metazoa > Chordata > Mammalia > Chiroptera > Phyllostomidae > Micronycteris > Micronycteris hirsuta. Next base: position 118,899 of record PVJI01002156.1, on the reverse strand, counting down.
ACGAGACAAAAAAAATTATGTCTCACCCCAGCATCCCTAGGCTGTTTCATTTTGCTCCTGAGCACTGGTCATGATCTAATCTAAAACTAGAATATAAGCTCCATGAGGACAGGGGATTTTTCTGTGTTGTCACTCCTCTCTTCTAGAACAATGGCTGTCATGGGCACTGAAAAAATGATTACTGAATAAATAAATGATGTCTCTTGAACTTGGGAGGTTGCATGGAGGGAAAGATCACTAGGCAGTAAACCAGGAGATCTGGATTTGAATCTAATTACTAGACTAGGAAATAGAAGCACCTCCCATCTTTGCTAATGCATAGTATTAAAACTAGTTAAGACATTTAACCTCCAAGATCCTCAGTTTCCTCATCTATAAAATGGGAATGAAAACATTGTTCCCTCACAGAACTGTGTGGATGAAAAGGTTATAAATACTGTCAAGCTTCCGTAACTGATTACATGTAAATTATGAAGAATCAACTTAACATTTTTTAAACAGAAGTTTATTCTCTTGTAAAACACAAGACAACTTGAATTATAACAAAGATTTTAAACTGTCCTCACTCTAGAGTTTGTCATTATCTATATTATTAATTATACACATTAGTACCCTATAAGCTCTAACTTCTGGGTATTATAGTTAAAATTATTTTTGCTTTCTGAGACTGTATCATTTCTTAATGGGGGAGACGAAACTTCATATATTGCAATCTTTGGTACTTTATTTGACTCTGGAATTGCCCTCCCCAAGGACCTTTCTGCAGCCCAAATCAAGCAAAACTGAGATGATCTCATAGGGGCAGAAATACAAGCCAAGTTCTTTAGTCAAGGAAATAAAATGTCAAGACAGTCCAAAGAGTGCCTAGAGAATACGGACCTCAGCAAAGCACCACTGCAAAGAGTGGTGTTTGAAAGAGAAAAGAGGCATCTTCTCTAAATTCTACTCTTGTTTCAAGTTACATAACAAATATAAATACTTCATTTAAGTTAGTTTAACTCTTCAAAGAAATGCCTTAATTGGGTTCTGGCTGGTGTGGCTCAGTGGACTGAGTGCCAGCCAGTGAACCAAAGGGTAGCCAGTTCGATTCCCAGTCAGGGCACATGCCTGAGTTGCAGGCCAGGTCCCCAGTAGGGGGCGCGTGAGGCAACCACACTTTGATGTTTCTCTCCTTCTCTTTCTCCCTCCCTTCCCCTCTCTCTAAAAATAAATGGATAAAATTTTAAAAAAGAAGGGCCTTAATCAGGATCCAAAAGGATGCCATCAGTATTTATTGAGGGACAATATTAAAAAAAACAAGGTATTTTTTCAGTCCCCTACAAAACTGCTTATTATGTTAACCAATGTGCTTTTTACAATATTGTAACAAACTTATTGAATTTACTGCCAAGGGTTAAAAAGTTATCTCCTGACTTAAGAGTATGCTTCTTATTATCAGATGATATGAGCTATGCATTGTAGTTTGTTTTTTTCTTTGCCTTGGTCTCTAGAAAGCTTCAAGTTAAATTAATTCTCAATTTCAATCATATTATTATACATAATCCCATTCTTGACTTTTGCCAAGTATAATCTCCCCTTCATTTCTACAGGCCTTCTAATCCTGTTCATTTTTATTGTACCCATCAGTCCTCCTAGGCCAAGCACTGGGCCTGGAGTATTAAAGAATCTCTAGCTATTTGATCATAATCACAATCATTAGGTCTTTAGAAATAGCAACCAACATTTGCTCAGCCTTGTCTAAGCTCAAAAGTTCTCCAACCCAATCTGTGCGGAAGGCAGGAACGAGGTTGAACAGCCTGTGCTCCCCACACATGTGCTGTCATTCAGCTTTCAGAGCTCCCCGCCCTCTCCCTTTTATGAATAGGGTACCAATTAAAAACAAAATCTCCTGAGTTTAGTTCCTTCTTCTTCTACCTCCCTCCAACTAAACTGTCAGTCCCGTGAAGTCAGGCGGCACCATGATTCACGTGTCTCTATAGATCCTGCTCTGCATTTAGCACGATACCTTATACATGATAAAGACAGAGTAAATACTTGCTTACTTAGAAAGGCAAAGAACAAATTACAGCAGGCAGAGACTGAAGCAGAAAAGGGAGAAAGCAAAAAATATTGGTCAGCTACCTGAGTGGTTTATTTCCTCTTTTTTCTTCTCTCTTGTCAGTCCTGTAACAAACCATTCTAAAGGCCAAGGGCCGAGGCAGCCATTTTGCACAGTCCTTTTGCAATCCAAACTCAGGGATCTGCCCTAGGTTGGTTCACCACTGCTCAAGGAGGAATAACATGGGAGTAACTAAGGCAGATCCCTGACTGGGCAGAGGGAGGTCTGTGAGACTGGCCTCACCCCATACCAGGGTCCTTGTGCACTGAGTGAACTCTGCTCCTTCCAGTGCTCCCCCCTTGTGCTCCCTCCCCCACACACAGGAAGGAACCTGCCACCCTGTTCTCCCTACAGAAGGGGTACCTCAAGCCCCAGCTCCTCCCCCTGGATGTGTGGCTGCATTTCTAAAGTCTGGTCCTTTCAGTGCTGGGCTCTGAGTGAAAATCAAAGGAGAGAAAGGGGTGAAGCAGGAGAAGCTGGTCCTGCCCCACCCCCCTACAGCTGCTCCCTAGCGGGCCTCTGCCTGGAGACTTGAGCACAGGAAGCAGAAGGTGCTGATTCTGAGGATAGGGACATGGGCCCTGCTGGCTGTGTCTTCCTGATGTCCCTTGTGCTGGGGAACTCAGGTGAGTTCCTTGGATGAGTACAGTCCTAGGTGGGAGGTAGGGGATTCCCAGAGCGACAAGAACCCATTGAGGCTGTCTCCCACATCCCTCCTTTTCTCTCAGAAGGAAGCAGATAATCTCTTGAAGTCAAGTAAGGCGCCCCAGCCAGGGACAGCATGCCTAGGTGAACCAAGGGAAGAGAATCTGTGCCAAGGAGGAGAGAAGACTTCAGTTTGGGAAACGAGCAAGGAGGGGTGGGGGCGGAGGGAGGACAGGATCTGGAGAGGGTCTCCACAGCCTTTCTCCTCTCTGTCTGAAGTCCGTGGGTGGTCTGCATTCTTAGCCCGAGTTGCCTCAGGCAGGGAGGCCCGCGTGGCGCAGTGGCCCTGGCAGGTCAGTGTCCGCCAGGGCTGGCTTCTTATCTGTTCAGCCACCCTCATCTCAGCACACTGGGTATTGACAGCTGCGCTCTGCTTCCAGTGAGTGTGAGCCTTGCTTTTGGGGAGATTCGTCAGGGAACTAATTCAGGTGACTGCAGCTCCTGGGCTAAAGGCAAAAGGGAGTTTGTCTTTTCTTTTTAATTTATTGATTGATTGGGGGGGAGGGGTGGAGAAGATACATTGGTTTATCTTGCACGCCCTGATACAGTAATGTTGTACCTTAGAAGTGGGCCCAAGTATTTCCCGGCCTGGCTCTCAGTTCAGTGCAACCACTCTTAGACTTCAGGTTTCTGCATATTGGATAATCATCTCATTTGAAATAAGTACCTAAAAAGGTCACACACATGCACGTGCGCGCGCGCACGCACACACACACACACACACACTACCTAAGTCTCTACCCAAGGAGACATTTCCTAGGGAGGGAATATTTGAAATCAGAGCTATCCCTGAAAATCAGAGGCACAAAATCTATCTCCTAGCTGAAAGTTGCTTCCAAATTTTTTAGGACAGCTTTGACTCTTTTCGACCTTACAGATATGAAGCCATCTTATACACTGAAGGAACTAAAAGTGCCTTCATTTGACCTCCAGACATGCAGCGACTACTATCAAAAAGAAAGCTTGCTGCATGGAGTCATCATCAGTGAAGCCATGATCTGCTCCAAGTGCCCAGTAGGGCAGATGTATCAGTGTATAGTAAGGATCCACCCTACTGCCATCTTTCAGAGCCCCTTCCCCTCCCCATTGTCCCCATTGTGGAAAGCAACATCCTCAGAGTGAATAAAGTTTGGTTGATTGTAACGATTATTTCACATATTCATTCTTTTAATGAAACTGGGAACAGACTGGGGAAATACAGAAGTGCAGAAACTCGGGGCTGAAAGGGATCTGGAAATCACTTGGCCCAAGCCATCCATTCTATGGACAAAGGATCGGGGGACCAGATAGATTAATTAGTTTGCCCTTAGCTGAATTCAAGATGAAAACCATCCAATCTGGGACTAAACTGGAGGAAAAGCAAGGACTCGGAAGACTAGAATGTTTTAATGAAGCATGCTAGGCAAGAGGAGCCTCTGGCAATATTTAAAGTCTACTGCTGAAAACAACAAATATATATTATCTCACAGTTTCGGTGGGTCAGTAATCAAATAGTTCTGGCTCAGGGTCTTTCAAGAGGCTGCTGCTGTATCAACCCCAGCTGCAGTCAGCTCTAAACTCATCTGGAACAGAATCTGCCTCCAAGCTCATTCATTTGTCTGTGGCAGGCTTCTGAGGATCAATGAGGGTCTAGGCTCACTCACAAGGCCTCTCTGCAGGGTTACCTCATGGCACATGGCTTCTTCCAGAGTGAGTGGTCTAAGATAAAGTGAGAGAGAACACCCAAGATGGGAGCCACAGTATTTTATAACCTGATTTCAAAACTGACATCTCATTACTTCTGTTGTGTTCTGTTCTTTACAAGTGAATCAACAAGGTATGAATATCAAGGTGAGGATCACTCCCCAATGATCTTAAAGGCTGCCCTCCTTCAGGTGGTGTAAGGAAGGGGCTAGATTAAGAAACTGGGAGAAGGGGGCAAAGATGGACAGTGCTTAGTAGTCATGGATGAAATAGAGGCATGGAAGAATTTAAAAGGACACATTCAGGGAAGAATGCCTTCTGAGTCCCCATTAACCCCACCCACTGAAAGCACTTCATGGTTGTGCTCACAGATGTCTTGGGGTTACAGAAGGTGTTTGTTACAAAGAGATTCCCAACTCACATTATCCTGTGACCAGAGAGTAATCTGACTGCTTTATCCCCATCCTTGTCCTGGTCCTCTGGTATACACAGAGTGGTTAAAAACGTGGGATGTGACACTAGCCAATGCCAGATTAATTTATGGATTTCATAAGATGCTTATTACAATAATAACAGCATGCTCTGTACCACTTAACAATAGTAAAAAATAATTAGAAGGAGTTTGGACAAGGAAGTGGAATGAGCAGCAAAGTGAACATCCCTTGCTCAAATACTACTAAAATCATTGTTTAAAAATAAAAATTTCCATTAATAACTATAAGGATAAGGTAATTGCATAACAATAAGTAAATTCAATCTGGGCCATTAAAAAGCTTCTCACGTATATGAAGAAAACAGTAAGAACTCTGAAAAAACATTAATTCCCCCCCCAAATGCAAAAATCATACAAAGTATAAGCGGGATTCAAAGGATGTTTACAATTTATTTTCAAAGGAACACTGTTCATGTTAAGATTTCATTGGGATGTTTTTAGATGACAACTCTACAGAATCTCAAGCAAGGTATAACTGATGCTGTGAAAAATGCTTCAGCAAAATAAAATATAAACTCACTAAATGTGGGATTCGGAATAAACAAAAAAAATAATAGAATGTGAGAGAAGATGGATCTAGCTAATAGAACCAAGAAATTCAACAAGGAAATAAAAGGTTTCAGAATCATAAAATAAAGGAGTTGAAAGGCACCTTACAAGTTTATACAATAGAATTCTCAGCTCAAGGCATAAGTTTGTTTGTTTAATAGATCTTTCACTTCTTAATATAGCAGCATTGGAAAACTATCTATCATCTATCTTAGTTGTTGGGAATGGGAGAGTGGACACTATCTTCACTACACAGCACTGTCCCACCCCTTCCTCTACAGAATCCTCTAAAACTGAAACTTAACAAATAAAATATACACATAATAATGGGTGAGATGAAATGAGGTAGTTATCTGTATAAAGAACCCCCTAAAATTAAATTAATACATGCCTTCTATGTTTTAGAAATAAGCTAAACTTGGAGATTTGGGTATAACCTCAAAGCAACATACCAGGAATAAGAGCACACCTGAGAAAGTTCAAATCTAATCAACAATATTATACAGTGACTGAACAAAAAATAGTATTAGCAACGGGAATGGTCAGCATGGAATCTAAGAAAGCAAAAGGCAGCTGGGTGTGTTTATCAGACCCTAGGTTGTTAAGGTAGAAAGACTCTGAGTGTGATGGATATAAACTTCACATTTATTTAGAAAAGCATGTCCTGTTAGGGAAAAGTGTTTTCACCTCATTTCCATAAACAAGGAGTATTTCATCCTAGTAAGTAAAATGCTTGTGGAGATTAACCATTTCCATTTGTTCTGATCTAAAGTCTCTTCAAACCACCACCCACTTACTAATTTGGATTCCCTACTCATATAAAGGTGTGCGCTGGTTGGGAAAAATGAAAATTTTAAATAACAAAAATGAATAGCTCTCATTGCAAATAAACATTCTGGCTCATACACAAGTCTATTAAAATTTAGTCAGTCAGTCTCTTGAATTTGATCTACTCTAGGTGCTCTGACAAATGCTGAATTTCATAAGCTAAAAAGCTAAGGGCCCAGACTGAGATAACTTGAGCCAAGTCATGTTGCCTATGAAAGACCTGCCTAAGTGGATTCTCTGGGTGACCCAACATCTTTATCTCATCTCTAACTGTGGCAGGAACTATATTATTTTCTTTATGCTTCCTCTGCATCAGTTAACATGCTGGTCACTTTAAATATCCTGTTTAGTTCTAACACTTTAAGAAGATATTATTTATCCCCATTTTACAAATAAAAGTATACACACATACACACAAAACAACTTAGGTCCAGAGAGTTTAAGTAACTTGCCTAAGATCACACAGCTAATATCTGATTAAACAGATTTATCCAAGACTGTCTGACTCAAAAATTTGGCTCTTTCCACTGTACCAAGTTACCTCCATTCATTGTTAGAAAGCAAGGTTCTTCCTTACAGTTTGCCAAAGTAACATCTGCCCTTTGGCTTGAGTTATTTATACCTCTTATTATACTCCTAGTCTCTTTCTGTAATGATCTGGGTGCAAAGAGTTTTATTTTTCCTGCTGAATAGATAAGAACAACTTGAAAAACTGCTGTCCTATTCATCTTCTTGATCTTCTAGCATCTAGTATAGTGTCTTGTAAACAAAAAATATCAAATCTTATTTTCTGAATAACAAAATGAGAGATACAGACCACAGAAAGCCAGCTGTCAAAACCATAAGGAAGAATTCCTTTAGTATGAGTACAAGCAAATAAACATGAAAAGGAGAAATTTTTTTCCTTCCAGTAATTAAAAGAACAATCCAACTCCTTTAAAGGGGGACTGGTTAGTGGGCAGTAGGGCCCTGGGCAAACTGGATGGAGCTCCGTGCAAAATCAGTCCCAGTGGAGAAGGTGAGTGCAGGTGAGGGAAACTACAGGCTGACCAATAATGTAATGAGCTGGGAAGATGAAGAAATTGTCTCTGAAAGGCTGTGCAGGCTTTGGGACTGACATCATGGATGCCAAGCATATGGCCTAGTTCAAGGACATTTTGGTTAGTAGAACTAAAAGATGGGCTAAAGTTTCTTGTCCAAGTTCAAGAACTAAGACCAGACTGGATCTGTAAATAGAGAGTGTAGGTGTCTACTGCTGCAAGGTAACAGAACAGGCCAAAGCCAGCGACTCCTACACATGTGCTGAAATCAATTACTTCTCAGAAGACTGTTTCATAAGGCGATTTAATCATTTTCCAATATAATAGATTAATCTGATGGGTTGGATTTTAAAGAGACAATGAAATTCATTTGCCCTTCCTGGAAATACAGATAGAAATCTACAAAACTTACAAAACTACTGTTGTCCCTTTTTATTCTCAGGTGCTCAAGAGAAGACTGAATCCTTGAAGCGGCATTCTTCCTTTGCAGCAGTGGTTCTCAGCCAGGGGACACTGGCGATGTCTGGAGACATTTTTGGTTGTCATAACTGGGGGTGGGTGACACGGGGTAGATCGGGGCCTGCCGACACCCGTGGGTGACCGTGACTCGGATGCGTGTACTGAGACACGCGGGGAAAGAAAGACCGGGGCTACGTGGATGATTCCTCCCATTTCCAGGAAAAAGCCTCGTGGCTTGCCCAGCCAGGGTTTTTATCAGGGGCATTAGCAATTTACATAGGATTGATTATTCATGGATTAAGCAGAACAGGTAGGATTACTCATAGCAAGGCATCAGGATGTTGATTCACGTCTGGGGGCAGACACGACCAGGTGAAAGCAATATTCAGAGATCAGCAAGCCAGAATTTTCTAAGATACACCTTTGCCAAATTCCTATTAGAGAATTCCCATCCCACAGACATGATCCACACTTGTTCACACAGGAATCACACGGAGCTGTGCTCAAAACGTGTAAATTCTCAGGACTGCGTGTTTACACACGTGTGGAAATCACTGCCACAGGTGGGTGGTACTACTGGCATTTAGTAGATAAAGGCCAGAGATACTGCTTAACATCCTCCGATGCACAGGACAGCCCCACAACAAGCAATCATCTGGCCCAAAATGTCAATAGTGCCAAGACTGAGAAACCCTGGTTTATAGGCACCACCACCATCAATCGAAGTTATTACCAAGATGGCCTGTTTGCCCAGGATCAGAGAAATACAAGTACCATATGATTTCACTCATATGTGGAATCTAATGAACAAAATATACCAACAAACAGAATAGGAACAGAGTCATAGGTGAAAAGATGAAGCAAAAAAGGAAAAAACTCATAGACACAGACAATAGTATGGTGATTACTAGAAGGAAAGGGGTGGGGGGAGGTAGAAGAGGGTATAGGAGGGATAAATGGTGATAGGAGTAGTCTTGACTTGGAATGGTGAACATACAATATGCCAAACAGATGATGTATTATAGAACTGTACATCTGAAATCTATATAATTTTATTAACCAATGTCACTCCAATATATTAAAAAAAAAGTAAAATAAATAAAAAAAATAAAACTGGAATATTAGTTCAACAACAACAATAACAAAACAGCAGCTACTATTTATTATTGCATGTTTAAATAAGCCAAGTCCAAGCTAAGAACTTGCCCTAGATTTAATTTAATTCTTACAAAAATCCTGTGTGGTATTACCATCCCCATTTTACAAAGATAAAAAGGTTGTAACTTAGCCAGAGCCACATGGCAAATACAAAAGCTCTTACCACCAACACCATCTTGCCACTTCTCAAACCAATAGTTATTGTGTACAGAGAGGTATTTACAGACAACTGTAATGGTAACAAGGTAGTGATCTGAGGACGAAGAATCTAAGTGAGCCTGGAGACAGAGCATGATGAGGGAGGCAGAGAGCTGGCTTCAGGAAAGTCAGTGGAGGGGCCACTATGCACCTGCTCTCTTGCTTCCAACTCCTTGGCATGTCCTTACCTTAGAAGAAGCAAGGGAGCAGTAAAATGGCAAATCCTACAAGTCTCATGATTGCTAAACCAAAAATAAGAAAGTATTTGCAGAGTAATAATGGAGGCAGTAACAAAAATAAATAAAGATAAATAGGTAAACAAGCAATGCATAATTTAATGTTATACCTATAAAGAATCTTTGAGCCTGGCTGGTGTAGCTCAGTGGATTGAGCGCGGGCTGGGAACCAGAGGGTACCAGTTCGATTCCCAGTCAGGGCACATGCCTGGGTTGTAGGCCGGGTCCCCGTTAGGCCCATGTGAGAGGCAACCACACATTGCTGTTTCTCTCCCTCTCTGTCTCCCTCCCTTTCCCTCTCTCTAAAAATAAATAAATAAAATCTTAAAAAAAAAAAAGAATCTTTGAGATCAACAACTAATTACAATTCCTTCATGTTACAACAGTAAAACACAGGGCTTGGGGGAAAGGTTACTTGCTGAAGGTCATATAGCCATCCCCATAAAAATGACAGAGTAGGATTGTGGGCTGAAAACCACAAGAGATCTCTCCAATATGACAGAAGAGGTTAGCTTAGACTTAGAAAGGACTCATAGGTTCCATCTGTCTTTAAAAATGGACATTTTCTTACATAAATCAATGTCATTATCACCCCTATCAAGATGAACAATAATTCCTTCATACCATCTAATATCCAGTTCATTATCAAATTTCCATGTTTGTATCAGAATGTCTATTAGAGTTGGTTTGTTACATCATGATCCAAATAAGGGACACACACACTTGTCTCTTAAGTTTCTTTTCATCTAGAGTAGTTTCCCTCCCTTTTTACCTTCCCATCATTGACTTACTATAGAAACCAGGTCAGTTGTTTTACAAAATATTCCACATTCTGGATATGACTGTTAACTTCCTCGTGTGTAATTGAACTTACTCCTTTATCCCTGTATTTGCTGCATGTAAGAGAAACTTGAGAGAGTCAGGTTTCACCTTTTTTGACAAGAATACTCCATTGGATACTGTTTCACACTACGTCACACCAGGAGACACATGTCTGCCTTATCCTACTTTTCATGGTGCTAAGACTGACCACAGGGTTCAAACACTTTCATCTGCTTTCAACTACTGATAAACATCCCCTGAATCAATCTAATGAGGCAAGAGATGATTTTCAAATTCTATCAGTCCAGCCACATTACTACCTGGCATTCTTCCCTCACCAACTAAACCATTTTGTTACTTTGAACTATAGTTTGGAGAGGAAGAGCAAGATAACTATTTAATTCTTTCCTTTTTCTTTCAATTTCAGAGTACGGAGCTGGTATCTTAGTTACTTCCAATAAAGCTTACTTCGAACTAAATTGGAACCAAATCCAAAAGTATATTTCTATAAAACAGTTCAACAAAATGAAAAAGAAAGGATTCTATGAACAATCCAACTAACATGTAAAGAGTACTGATCAGTGACCAGATTTATCCAGGGAAATAGAAGTCCATCCAAAGATCTATAACAACCACAGACCCTCAGAGGGAAAAGAATATGTGGTGAATTTTTTTTTCCTTGATAAATCAATAGAAAGATCTGTTCACAGCTTGATGTCTTTGCAAAATGATTACCTTTACTCCAAACATGACTTGAAGACAAATTTCAAACTGAGGTTTGACTTTTTAAAACTACACTTAAATAAGTTGACTCAACAGACAAAATGGCCTGTGAATACTACTATTTAATAGAAATACTCACATAGATGGTTGCGATACAAATAAATCTTTCTCTTCAATTAAATGAGGACAAAAATCACGGGTTGCAATATTAATTTCAGAAAAAATTAAGGTGAGAAGTACTAAGAGAATAATTATATATGATAAAAAGCACAGTGAGTGACAGATGCATAACCAGAATGAATGTATAAACCACATACACAAAATAGGTTGCTTAAAAGAGGAACCATTCAAAAAAATCTATGAAGGAACTAAAATAAATGTAATAGTAGTAGTAGATTCTCATCCTCATCAAGACACAAATAAAGACAAATATATCTGAAAAATATAAATTAGGTAAAAATTTATAGTTGTGGCAGTTAGTAAAAAGTAAATGAGTCTATCTATAGATTTTAGATGAGGGGATAAAAAATATGCGGTACATTTACACAACGGAGCACTATGAGGCTGTAAAAAAAGTACCCTTTGCAACAAATGGACCTGGAGAATATTATGCTAAGTGAAATAAGCCAGTCAGAGAAAGACAAATACTACATGATTTCACTCACATGTGGAATCTAAGGAACAAAATATACTGACAAACAAAATAAAACCAGAGGCATAAATACATGGAACAAACTGACAGATCTCAGAGGGGAGCCTCGTGGGAGTCCTGAAAGAGATTAGTAGAAGAACACATATGCACATATGCGTGGCCCATAAACACAGACACCAATGTGGTTATGGCACACTGCTGTGGAGGGGACTGGACAGAGGAAGGGAAAGGCAGGGTGAGGAATAGGGGACATCTGTAATAGTGTCAACAATAAAAAAAGTAAATGGAAGGGGAGGAGAGAGGATGCAGACAACTGTAATCGAACAATAAAGTAATATTTAAAAAAAAGTAAATGGAAAGAGTATTTTTTCAAGTGTTCACTTCTAAAGTCTAAAAAAATGTATGTATTTCAAGAGGTAAACACCTCACTGTACTGAGAGCACCTGCCGCACCAGTCTCCGCCGCACAGCTGACCATCCTTCTGCACCCTCACATCCCCGCGTCCCGCGTAGGGGCACTCACTCCGAAGACGACTGGTCCACGGACACAAACCTTTGTCCTTACAGCTCTGTTCTCCTACCAGGGTCATCGGGTCTGTCGTAGGACAGTTCCAGTTGTCCTTGTTACTCTGCTCTCCTTATTGTTCCATAGAAACCTACATTCCTTTGCGGGGGAGGCCATAACAAAGCACCATAGACGGGCTGCTCAAACAACAAAAGGAACTTTCTCACAGTTACAGAGGTGAGAGGTCTGAGATCGGGTGTCAAGAGGGCTAGATCCTCCTGAGGGACATGAGGGAAGAACATTCTAGCCTTCCTTAGTTTGTGGATAGCCAACTTCTGCCTGTGTGTGAGCTTACATCCAAATTTCCTCTCCTTAGAAGTCAACATCGATGTCAGATTGAGGCCCACCCTAATGACCTTATTTTGCTTTAATCACCTCTTTAAAGACAACCTCAAAATATGGTCTCATCCTGAGGTACTGGGGGTTAGGATTTCAACATACAAATTTTGGGGGAGACACATTTCAGCCCTTAACAGTATCTTTAAAATAATCCTCTCTTCGTTTAAGCTGGGTTAAGCGAGTCTCTGTTGCTTGTAAGTGAATAAACCTTACCAAAACAGTTACATTTTGTGGGCTTCTATTATTTTTTAATTATTCATGTGTATCTTTCAAACCTCCCAATATTTTAACCTACACGAGAACAATAATACGCTAATAATATGCTTTAAAAGTTCACTGAATTCTGCCTCTACAGACCTAGTACTCTACAAACAATCGGTACAGAAAACATAAAAGGCACAGAGAAGAATCCTATGGCTGGCGCTGTGCGGCACCACCCAGATCCTCCTTCCGGACTGAAACATTCATTCTCCTAGCAACCAGGAGTGTTGGCGGCTGACAGTTCACAGCTAAGTTCGATCCCAAGAATTGCCAACAGAGCCTCCTCACCCAAGGTAATGCCCCATCCTTGGAGGGGGCTTCATCCAATCATGTAGAAGTCCAAGTGCCCAGCCTTCTTGCCTGAGTTCAGGACATCTCTGAAGGCAACCCCCAGCTTCAGAGAAACTCGTGGAACGCCTTGAGGCCTCCACTGCCAATGCATTAGTTTGACTTTCCCTCTGCCCAATCCTACTTCCAACCCACCTTGAGTTGTTGATCCTGATTCACTACTCAATAAACTTCTTACACACAAATATCTCTGCATTAAAGTCTATTTTTCAGATAATCTGACGTGCAGTATATTCTCCGGCTAATACTGTAGCGAAGATGAAAAAAAAAAAAAGGAAAAATTAGCCAGGTGCTCGGTTAACTTGCTGTTTTCCATTTCTTGCTTTTGAAGAATTCTTTCACTTCCTTACTAGAGAAAAGGGTCCCGTTTCTTCCCGTGCCATGCCATGCCGTGCCCTCTAAACTGCCTGGGGAAGCCGCTACTGCACCTACCCCTCCCCCACCCAGCAGGCAACGCCCCCTTCCTACACAGCAGGGGGCGCCTTCAGCCCCAGCTCCTCCCCTTGGGTCCCTCCACTGCACTTTAAAGTCTGGTGGCTCCACCCTGGATTAAAATCAAAGGAGAAAGGGGTGAAGCAGAGGACGGTGAAGCCCTCCAGGAGAAGCTGGTCCTGCCCTTCTGGTGTCTGCCTGTGAGCCTGAGTCCAGGAAGCAGAAGTGCTAATTCTGAATACAGGGACATGGGCTCTGTTGGCTGTGTCTTCCTGCTGTCCCTTTTGCTGGGTGAGCCCCCACAGTGGGCTGGGGAGGGGAGGAGAGGTTTTTTTGGCTCAAGAAGTTACCGTTTAGAATTAAGATGACGGTCTGCCCATGTGATTTGACTTATAACAATGTGCCCTGAGAAAATCCTGAAAGGATACTATATGCCAGTCACCTTTCCAAGTATCTTACATACAGTAGTAAACAAAACAGAGATCCCTGCCTTCATGGGGCTTATAATCAGTGCACATTTGAATATGTACATTATATAGCATGTCAGGAAGTGAAAAGCACTATGACAGGAAAGGGGCTCTAGAGTGCTGGGACAAGAGGCACGTTGTAATTTTAAATAGGCTAGGCAAGGAAGGTTTCATTACGACGGAGTCATTTGAGCAAAGGCTTAAAGCAGATCAGTGATTTGGCTAAGAGGATCTAGGAAAAGAGAATTTCAAGCAGAGGGAACTGAAAGTGCAAACACTGTTCAGTGATTTCAGGCATAAACTTGTTCGTTTATTTTTCTGGTCACTGGTGATTCAAAAGCAGGGTAGGCTGAGAGTAGCCAAAAGATAACAGGTGGCAAAGAGGAAAGATACACAAATACTGCAAAATGCCAATTCAGTTAAAGAAAACAGAACAAAAGTAAACAGCTTATAAATCTTGACAGCATCTGAAGGTATCTTTATATTTACAACCAAACATCGTGATATTCCTGATGACAACATTGATCCACCAAGTAAAAATTAAATTATATTCTATGTATACTCTAAAGAAGGCAGGTAGGTATGTAATAATTATCAAGATTTCCCACTAATGGGTAAACAGTTATAAAAAGTTTGCCTTTAATACCAATCTGAGGAATTTAAATACGTGGAAAGCCTCTCTGTTCAGTGAATTTAGGTAATTTGTTAATTATATATTAATGATACAGTGTGTCTGTCTTAGGGTCTTGCCCATGCTCTTCTTCCAAAAAGAAAGATCTGCAGGCAGGTGAGTGGTCTCCATTTGGGCCCAAAACTGCTGGGTTTAGAACTGGAATAGGATGGCATATGGAGCTAGACAGGAAGCAGGTCCTAGAAATGGGATTTGGGGGATGAGGAGAAAATGGAGACAATGGGACACTCACATCCACATTTCCCTCTCTCTTCTTTCTCTAGTGTGTGGAAAACCTGTATACTCAGGTCGTATTGTGGGTGGACAGGATGCTGTTGAGGGGCACTGGCCTTGGCAGGTCAGCCTTCACTTTGGCCTGACTCAGATCTGTGGAGGTTGCCTCATCAGTGACAAGTGGATCCTGACTGCAGCACACTGCATACAAATGTGAGTTCTAGCTAATGGCTAGCACACAGGTAGGGTCTCAGCAAATATTTGAATAATTTCATGAATGAACCAACAGACGAATGAAAGTAGTAAGATGGGTAAGAGGAAACTCTTGTCACCTTGGACTAGGGACAGGACATAGAGGTAGAAAAAGAAATAAATAATGAAAATAGGCACTGTGTTAGAAATTTTTCTTTTTGCCAAATTACTTCCTAAACACCAGTCAAGGAGTTCTGTCTTAAGCTTTTTGGGGATCGTAAACTCACAGCCTTTTTCTCAGAAATGCTAAGAAAAGCAAGATGCCATATGGTGAGTAGCCTAGGGAGAGGCCCCATGTAAGTCTAATGTTTTTAGCCAATAGCTAGTGAAGATGCAAAGTCTGTCAACGTAAGAGTTTGGAAACATCCTCCCTGAGTGGAACCTCGAGACGACTGCAGCCTACCTGACTGCAGCCTCATGAAAGACCTTGAGCCAGGAGCAGCCAGCTAAGTCAAACCCGAATCCTGGCCCACAGAAACTGTGAGATAAGTGTATGTTTTAAGCCTCTAAGTTTGTGTAATAACTTGTTATTCAACAATAGATAACTAATATATAAGAAACCAAAATGACGGAACTTTCCCGTAACAACACTGAAAGCTCAAAAAAAAATAGAGAAATAACTTTAAAATACTGAGAGAAAATTATTTCCAACCTAGAATTTTACCTGTATACAAACTATTGCTTAAGTGTGGAATAGAAATAAGATATTATCAAATATACAAAACAGCAAAAATATTATCTCTCATGCACATTTTCTCAGGAAGCTACAGGAAAATGTGCTTCAACAATATAAAGGGGGGGGGTGGAGACAGGGAAACATGGGATCCAGAAAAAAGGAGATACAATGTAAAAGAGAATCCCAGGAAAATGATTTTTAAAAAGTGCCAAGACTAGAATTGCAGCAAGAGGACAGATGGATGAAAAAAAAAGTTTTGCCCTGGCTGGTGTGGCTTAGTGGATTGAGTGCTGGTATGCAAACCAAAGAGCTGCTGGTTTGATTCCCAGTCAGAGCACATGCCTGGGTTTTGGGCCAGGTCCCCAGTGGGTGGTGCATGAGAGGTGGCCATGAACTGATGTTTCTCTCCCTTTCTTTCTCCCTCTCTTTCCCTCTATTCCCCTCTAAAAATAAATAAATCTTTAAAAGAAAAGTATTGATAGAATGCCTGGAGATTTTCATCTACTGAGAGATTTACACTTCTGGCAGAGGGCTTGGGGGATGAACGATCACTTACAGATAGGTAATCAGAAAACAATACACAGAAGTGAGACCCCATTATTAACTTCAGGACAAGCAAAAAAAAATTATAAGAAATGTATTCACAGGACCCAATATGGTCCAGTAGTAAATAATGTTTACATGGTCGCAATAACATACATATTAAATACTGATCTAACAGAAAGTTATAATCCTTGGTTAGGAGGATGCTGAAAAGGAAGTGGGAGGCTGGCAGTGATTATTGGTTCAATCCTCACCTTCACAATAGGAATACCATATTACAAAAGAAACTAATAGCAATAAATAGTTTCTTAAAAATATCAAGGAAGATACTAAAAGACATAGCTAAGAGTTGAGATTGCCTTTGGATAAGTGAGAACTAAGGACAGTAGGGCAAAGAATTAATTAGTTAATTAATTAATTAGTACATCTTATCAAGCTACTTGACATTTTAAGTAGTGTATATATATATAAAAAAACTTTGGTGATTATACTTCATTTTGCATTGTTATTTAGAAATAAAGCTCTAGTGCTCAGAAATCAAAGCTGGCAATAAAAAAGACCAATGACTATTAAGCATACAGGTGATGGCTGAAACCATGGAGAATAGGAAAGATAAACAAGAGAACCAGGGAAAAAATGCAAGACAAAAGACCGGCCATCAGCATGTAAGAGGATACCACAGAAACAGTAAACAACAACAAATAGTTGTTAGGAAGGGCAGGAAAAAGAAAAGGCAGACAAACCAACCCTAGTCCAAGTGGGAAGCAGCCTGGTTAATTCCCAGTATGTAACCTGCGTTTCTTACATTCTTACTGCTTGCTGCACCCAAGCAGCTTGTTCTGACCCAACTGTTAACAGATATGCTCCACTTTCTCTTCCCCTTAGGACCTGGATTCCTTGGTTATATACTGTGTCACTAGGATCACTTAAAGTAAGGGATCTGAAACATCATGTGTCCAAAATTATTTTCCATCCCCAATCCCAAGATATAGCTGCAGACATCGCCTTATTGAAGCTGGTCACTACGATTACCTTCACTTCTTCCATCCTGCCCATCTGCCTGCCCAATATCACAAAGCAGTTGAATATTCCTGGCTCTTGCTGGGTGACTGGATGGGGAAAAGTTAACAAAAATGAAGGTAAGACAGGGTAGAGAAAGGGGTAGTTTTATGTCACCCTCTTGTACCCACCCATTTCAGATGGTTCAGATTCTAGATACATCATTACTAAGGCAAATATTTTTTGACAAAACCAGGACAACCTATTAATATTATCTGTACATCTTCAAATAAAATCTTTTTTTTTACATTTTTATGTTTATTTACCCTTATATCCTGACTAGAGTCTAGCTGTAACTGCAAGAACAGATACTAACACTTTAAACACATAATTAACTTTCTGAAACAGAGATTAACAAACCCGATTTAATGTTTGGAGAGAGTGCAGTGTTTCCTTAATGTTTTTAAAGTGTTTGTGTCACCTGTTTCCCAAGATGGAGTAAAGACAAAACAGAAAATGATCTGGGAGCAGAAAAGTAGTAAAGGAAAAAGTTTTAGAATACTCACATCTTTTCTTAACCAAAACATATCTGAACTTCTCTTTATTTGCAATGCTAGGAATACTCCACATTGACACATTTTAAAAACCTCAAACAAATAGAAGTAATTTTGAATTGTCAATTGTTTTAGAGTAAGTGTACCAAAAACATTCTTCTACTAGCACATACAATTAGAAAGTGATCATATTCTGCTTTTAGATTCATTCCCATTCAGAAATTTTGCACATCATGACTGAACGCTGCCTATGCACCTTTCCAGATTGCTTTTCCTTTCATTCTTGTCTATCTCTGCAGGTATTGATTACACTTCCACCCTCCAGGAAGCAGAAGTACCCATCATCGACCGCCAAATTTGTGAATCTATGTACAACCCAGGCAGCATAGCATTGCCAGACTTAGAGCCGATGATCAAGAAAGACATGATTTGTGCTGGTGATATTCAGAAAAAGAAGGATAGCTGCAAGGTTAGGTTTGCTGTTGAAATTTTTTAACATAAGGTCTTAATGTGGATCCAGGTATTCCTATCTGTAAACAACAGTAGATTAGGAATCAGAATATAAGGGTTCTGACAATAATTCTTGTGTTTCCCAGGACAAGTCACTTAACTTTTAGCTATGAATTTAATCTCTTCAACTGCTGATCTAGAGCAATGCTAAAATAACCATTGGTCACTGGGTTTTTACAAACTCCTAAATTTTTCTAAATATATTAGGAGGTTGATATAGAATTGCCTTTTATTTTTTCAAATAATAACATTTCATTCTACATTTAAAAGATGTCATTCCACTGTCTCCTGATCATAACTGTCTGATGAAAAATCAGCCATCATTTGTGTCTTCCTCCATTGAGTATGACAAGTTGTTTTGGTCTGGCTGCTTTCAATTTTCCTTCATATTTGACTGTCAGAAGTTTGATTGTAATGTGCTAAGGAGGATTTTCTTTGTATTTACCATTTGGGATTTGTTGTATTTCTGGCTTTTTTAATCTATTCTTTTATCTTTCATCAAAACTTGAAAATTTTTATTCATTATTTCTTCAAATATTATTCTGCCTCATTTCTCAATTTTCCTCTTCTCATTAAAACCACAAACAAGTAAGTTATCTTTTCTTATATTTTCACACAGATGTGAATCTGTTCATTTTACTTTTCTATTTTTCTCTTCTTCAAGATACTCTAAATTAACCCATATTCAAGATCATTGTCTCTTCCTCCTATCATCTATTTTTTCTGTTAAGTTCATCTACTGAAATTTTTTAGGTATTTTATTTTTTATTTCTAGTATGATCTATTAGTTTTATTTCTTCTCTCTCTCTCTCACACACACACACACACACACACACATTTTTCCATATCTCTACCAAGATTTCCTATCTGTATATTTATTGTTTGCAAATCAAACAATGAGACATTGGCTTCACATTCACTAGGATGGCTACAATCAACACAGATAATGACAAGAGTTGACAAGGATGTGGGAAAATTGGAACTTTCATACACCTGGTGGTAATGTAAAATGATCCAGCTACTCTGGAAAATTGTCTATTAGTTCTTCAAAAGGTTAAATATAGAGTTACTATATGACCCAGGAATTCCACCCCTAGTTATACATACTAGAGAAATAATAACATATGTCTATATAAAAACTTGAGCACAAAAATTTCGTAACAGCTTTATTCATAATAGCCAAAAAGTGAAACAACCCAAAATGTACATCAACTGATGACTAGATAAACAAAATGTAGTATGCCCACATAATGGGATGTTGTTCAGCCATTAAAAGAAATGGGGTACTAATACATACTGCAACATAGATGAACCTTGAAAAGAGTATGCTTAATGAAAGAAGCCTGACACAAAAGGTCACATATTTTGTTATTCCATCTATACTAAATGTCCAGATTATACAAATTCATAAAGCAGAAGGTAGATCATTGGTTGGCCTAGGACTGGAGTGCTGGGAGGAAATGAGGGTGACTGCTACTGGGCATGGGGTTTCTACTGGAGGTGATGACAATGTTCTAAAATGCAATGTGGTGATGATTGAACAACATTGTGAATATAGTAAAAAACTGGTACCCTTTGAATGGGTGAATTGTAGTGTATGTGGGTTATATCAATAAGGCTGTTACAGAAAGGAAAAGCAAGAATGAAAGACATACCACCAACTACTTATCATTTATATAACAGATTATTTTGACACTAAAAAAAGCTATAAGAAACGAAGAACATAAAATTAAAGGTAGTTCATTCAATTGAATAACTTTAGTGGAAAAAAAAACGCATCCCATTAATTTCTCTTACCACAAATGAGTATTTTGAAACTACTGATACACAGATTTAGCTAAGATCTCTGCCAATTTCAAATTCTATGATTGTATAATTCCCGTGATCTCCCCCTACTACAGTGGAAAGTCCAGCTCCCTCTAGAGTTCTGCAGCTCCACAGGCTCCACTGTTCCATTCTAAGGAACCCTCTCTACCTCTTGTAACTGCTCTCCTACTCATGGTCTTTTTCACTATGCTCATGACCTTGATCTCTTCCTCAGGGTGACTCTGGAGGGCCTCTGTCATGTCATATTGATGGTGTATGGACAGTGATAGGACTGGTAAGCTGGGGATTCCGATGTGGTGAATCTCTTCCTGGAGTCTACACCAATGTGATCTACTATCAAAAATGGATTAAAGCCATTATTTCAAGAGCTGATGTTTGGAGGCCAACAATCTGGACTTATCTGACTTCCTGTTCCCTACTTTACTGTTCTCTCTGGTTCTTCTAGTACCCTCCTGGGCCTTGGGTCTAACATCTTACCAGGAAACTAAGCAAGCAAAGCTGAAGCCATTAGCCAAGTACAGGGCTAGGGAGGGAATGCATGGAGAATAAACCTTGGGGCCAGAGAACTCACAGGACAGTCCCTGGAAACTCTGGATAACTTCATTAAAACAATTAGAAATAATTCTGGGTTCTTGATTTTATAAGTACATTTTAGTGAATGGAATGTAAACAGCTGAAAAATAAGGTTGCCATTTCTAAGCATGGCATTCTTTATCCCTGTCTATGC
Source organism: Micronycteris hirsuta (assembly GCA_004026765.1). Lineage (NCBI taxonomy): Eukaryota > Metazoa > Chordata > Mammalia > Chiroptera > Phyllostomidae > Micronycteris > Micronycteris hirsuta. The sequence continues at coordinate 97,852 of PVJI01002156.1, read as the reverse complement.
ATCTTGCAAGGCAATAAAGATGACTTCTATGAATAAGTATTTATGAAAACAAATTAAATGGCTACTGGAGAAGCAGGCAAGGAAAAAAGTATCTATGAAGGCAAAAGGGAAGGACATCAAGGAAATAAATTAAGGGTTTACTTCCTGCCCACAGGCTGCATTATAGGCTTCTTACCTGGTCTATATGTCTATGTTCTCTACTATCATATGCTTTCCCTCTGTAGCAAGAGGTCTAGTAAGAAATGCATTTATGTAGTTCATCTCTGCAATTTCCAGAAATTTTTACTCTTTGAAATATCAGTGTAACCTATTGCCAAAAATGGATTAATGCCATAATCACAAGAACTGAAGTCTTGGGTTTTAATAATCTGGACCACTTCAGGTTGTTTAATACCAATTCCATAGTAAAGTATAAATGTTTATAAGGAAAAGACTATATTCCCTACTTAAATAGCATGCTTCTTTTTGTTAAATAATCACATAACCTACACTATTCCTTCATCTCAGAGCTAAGTTTTAAACTTGAGCTCAGTTGTCATTTTTACCCTAGGTTACATGGTATATAGTTCCACTCATAACCCCTTTTTATTTAAATCATCTACTTTTCATCTGAATGAACTTAAGTTTTATCACATCTGTGTAAGTCAACATTCAAAAACAATTCTGGAGTTAAATACATACATTTAATAGGAAGTGAGGGTAGGTTTGGAAACTTAAAATCCTTGCTAACCCCTACCTTCACCTCTCACCTAGACTACTTCAACAGCCTCTTAAAAGCACTCCCACATCCTTTCCCTCACTTACACTTATACTAAACTCCATTTATTATCCACAGTATTCAGACTGTTTTAAAAATAAAGGTATGTTTATACTTGTCTCCCCCTTGCCCTTGCTTACAGCACCTCAATTGTTTCCATTCCATTGCTCATAGAATAAGGACCAAAGTCCTTAACAGGACCCACCAAACCCTGTCGGATTTGACCCCAGCCTGCCTCTGCAGCCTCATTAGCCTCACTCCATCCTGCTCCATAAGCTTTCACTTCCTCAAATACTCCAAGCCCCCTCTCTACATGTGACTCATCCCTCTTTCCTGCTGCCTTCACCTACTTATTTCTTGTGCCTTAAGATCTCAGTTCATCTTTCACTTCCTCAAGGAGGCTGTCCCCAGCTCTACTGATGAGAACAAATCCCTCTAATATGTATTCTCACAGCACTATGGAGTCCTCCTTCATAGGACTCAACATAGCTGTAATTTAACATTTGTTTGCACAATCTTTTACTTAATGTATGTCTGTCTGTCTTACCGAAATGTGTGGTCCATGAAGGAAAATTTTTGTTTTTGCCAACCAGTGTATCCCAGTCTCAAATGTTTGCTGAATGAATGAATGTATGCATGAGTGAATAACGCTCAACTGCTTTGTCTCCCCAACTGACAACCTGGGGGTTTTATTTACTGAGATAGCCCAGAACCTGGCACAGTATCTTACTCTAGTACGTTTCAAATATTAGTTAAATAAAATGATGAGGAAAGAACATAATGTTTCAGCCCATTCTCTCCAACCATAAGGAACAAAGGAGAGAAAAGAGAACACAAAGCAGTTGAAAGGTTTCTCAGGCAAGAATTCAAACTAAGCAAGCTCTAGAATGACAGAGGGCAAAGCAAAATGGCAGCTAAAAGAAAAGAACGAGAGAAAGAAAGGAGGAGCAAGGAGAGAGGAAAGACGAAAATAAAGAACTAGAGACCAACAAATAAGAGGAGAAAGCCCACAAACACATCAGGAGGACACAGCAAGAGGACATAAAGAAGGTCAAGAGCTCTGGCTAGTGTGGCTCAGTGGATTCAACACCAGCCTGAGAACCAAAGGGTCAGGTCGCCAGTTCGACTCCCAGTTAGGGCATATGCTGGGTTGCAGGCCAGGTCCCCAGTAGGTGTGCAAGAGGTAACCATACATTGGTGTTTTTCTCTCCCTCTCTCTCTCCTTCCCTTCCCCTCTAAAAATAAATTTTAAAAAATCTTTTTTAAAAATGTTACAGAAATACCTAACACAGAAAGTTCAAATCCCAGTGTAACTGTCTTATCACTCTTACCCTATACACTCCTCATGCTTAAGGATGTGTCAATATGCCTCTAACTCCTTTTTAAATGTTTATACAGATGTATAGTTTTTTTTTTTAACTTGTCTTTTAAAATTGAGCTTGCTTTTTAAAGTTAGTTTATAATAACAGAAAATTGTGATTACAACTGTAAAGCTTCAAAGCTGAGAGACCTTTGATTCATTTTATTAAAAATTCCACCCTGGCTGGTGTAGCTCAGTGGATTGAGTGTGGGCTGGGAAGCAGACGGTCCCAGTTCAATTCCCCGCCAGGGCACATGCCTGGGTTGCAAGCCAGGTCCCCAGTGAGGGCCATGTGAGAGGCAACCATACATTGCTGATTCTCTCCCTCTCTGTCTCCCTCCCTTCCCCTCTCTCTGAAGTGAATAAATGAAATCTTAAAAAAAAAAAAAAAAAAAATTCCATATAACTAGACTAGATAAAAAGAAAAGATAGCAGTTCATTGAACAAAGAAAGTTTGTGTCAATGAATTTTAAATAAAAGATTTTGGCCTTAAAAATTAAAATTCCTAGAGCATTTTCAAAGGCAAGAATTTGGGTTTTAAAAGAAACTACCTATCCCCTCTGAGTTCAGTGAAGCTATTTTAATTTCTGAAACACAGAGCTAACATGAAAGGAGATAGTATTTTTTTAATGCATTTGTTTCATATTCTTATTGTTTAGAAGCTACTGTGTTGGTATCATAATGAAAAATATGTTAGCTCACTTAAAGAGGCCCAATAAACTAGTTCCAAAATGGGTACATGTTAAACTTCTAAAAACAGGTCACAGAGAAAGTAAAACAAAACCAATGTCTGTCTACCTTTCTTTGGAGTTCATGTGGCTTGGCCAAGCCCTTCTAAGAAGTAACAATCCACTTAACATCAAAAGGAGGTATCCTACTGTTGGACCATGGTCAATACTGCACACAGTCAGCTTTGTACAATATGTTTCATCAAGTGTTTGAGTGTCTACAAGTGAAAAACATCTACCAAATACCATGTGAGTTCAAAAAATTTGCTCCAGAAAAAAACTTTCTAGAAGGAGATTATATTTTTAGTCACGAAAGTAAACTAAGCATAACAGGATAGACTTCGGAATTAACAGAAAAAAGGGTGAAAGGCCATGTTAAGAAATTTGAGCTTTAAGGTTTGAATGCAGGGGACTAACGCGATCAGTTTGCATTTTAGAAAATCACTTCGGTGATTGTGCAGAAAATGGATTACAGAAAAGCAAGTCAAGAGGTAGAAAGGCTGGTTAGGAAGCTGTTGCAATCATGAGAGATGACTAGACCAGAAGGGTAGCAACAAAGATAAAAAAGAGAAGAGGACAGAATCAAGAGCCACAAAGGAAACAGAGTCAATAGAATCTGGTTAGTTGTAAGTATTCATGGTGAAGGAGAAAGTTAAGAACCTCACCCAGGTTTCTGACTTAGGCAACCTGAGGTATGTCACTCAGTGAGATATAGAACCTTGGAGAAGACAGCTTAAGGATGAGAAATATAAGTTACAGTCTTACAGTGTACATTTATTAAATAAGCAAGTTGGGAGAATTAGGATATATTCCAAAAACTCAATGGACCAATTCCTAGTTATTTGAGTTATACAGAGTTCGTGAAAATTAGCACACATTAGTTCCAGTCCGCTCCCACCAGCAAACCTTTTAAGGAAGCTAGCTGTTAGATGTTGTTGTCCCCAACGATTCAGTGGAAGGACTATCCAACCACTTGAAGTACCAGGTGATTTGCAGGACCTCCTGCAAAAGGATGACACTTCCCTGAATCACATAAAGCTGGCCAAAGAAACGTGAGTAGAAGTGATATATGCCACTTTTGAGCAGGAGTCTTACAAACTGGCACATGGTTTGTCCATTGCTCTTCTTCCCAGATACTGTGAATGCTGAGAAAGAAGACATCTACTAAGAAGGCTCCTGGTAGATAAGTGAGCTCAAACTAAAAAACAAAACAAAAAACAGAGCCTAGCAGCCCTTTCTACGCAGGAGCCTCCCACACAAATCTCACTTTGGGGAAAAAAGGCCTGCACTGAACTATCTACCTCTGCATTGAACTGCCTGCCTGCACGGTGTTTCTGCCATCTGAGCCTGTCCTTACAAATTCCCTATTTTAACCAATAAGACAAAGGCTCTCCCCATCTGATTGGAGACACATAGCTCCAACCAACCAGAGTAGCCAACCAATTAAGACAGTGCCTTTTAGGCCAATCAAACTGTTCTGATTCAGAGCCCTCATTTGCCTGAGGACATACCAATCAGGGACCAGGGGCAGGTACTTCTGTTCACATAGCCAGCTCTCAGCTCTCCTTTGGCTCTAAGAATGCACATTCCCTTTCCACCAGACTGAAGACTGTGTTCCCCCGGCCAAGCTGAAACAGAGAAGATGTCTCACCAGAGCAGACTAGAGCAGCGCCAAGCAGACCAGCAAAGAGAAGAGCAGAGCAGGGCAGTCTAGCCAGAGAGGGGCCCGGTGCCAGGGCTGCCCCATAGCTGTGCTGTTTTCACAGCCTGTGCTGTATCACAATTAAGCTGTTTTGTACTGAATAAAGCTTCCTCTTCACCACACCCCAAACTGGGGATCCATGATTGCCACCAACGAGGTATGGCTCCTTCAGCCAGGATCCCAGGATGATGAAGACAAGTGAGCCAGAGCCATGGCTCATCAGTTGAATGTAACTGTTAAAAGATACTGAGCTCTCGAGGTTGTTTCTTACGACAACATTAACAACAAAATGTGAGGGATATTGGTGTCTAACAAATAACAATGTTTATTAGTTTCCCCTCTTCTAGTCAAATTTCCTGGTGATCTGCTAAGTAGTAATCTGATGGGAAAATAAAAAAGTTGTTCCAAGTATCCCAAAACTAAAACAAAGAATTTTGAGCCTGAAAGGAACTTGATATTCTGGAGTTGGCAAACTTTTTCTGTAAAGGGCTATTCAGTAAGTACTTTAGGCTTGCGAGCCACACAGATGTGGCATGAAAGCAGCCATATACAGTATATAAATTATGAGCATGTTTGTGCTCTAATAAAACTTTATTTACAAACACAAGGAGTGAGCCAAATTTGGCTCACAGGTCTGTAGTTTCCAGAGCCCTGGTCTAAATCCTTTATATTGTCAGTGAAGAATCTGAGATGCAAACAGATTAAATTAAGGTCATACAGCTGGCTAATGACAGGTTGAGCATTAGCATGCAGGGCTCCTGAGTCTACTCCTCTAGACAAGGTTCTGTTGGTCACAAGACAGAGACGAAAGAAAAAATAAGGCAGAGAATCAGAGAATATTAAGGTGAGTTTCCATATGTTAAACAGCTTTTAACAGTTTGATTATAAATGAGGATTTGCTTTTCAGGACATTATGGTTGTCATAAAAACAAGTGTCATAAAACCAAACAGGTGAACAAATGATAAATTAGCCAGTGTTTGAAAAATGATCTTCAGAGGAAACAATTATATACCTCCTTCCTACTATCATTTCCTTGGACATTTTATCAGTCATTTGTTTTACCAACAGGACAGCATTTGCTATGATCATTGCAATAACTTATCTTGAGGCAAAACAGGTTTTTAAAAAATACCATAGTATGAGCAACAAATACACTAGACCAGAGGCAGGCAATTATTTCTCATGGTATTTTAAATTTATTTTTCTTTCTTTTAATTTTCAAAGTAACGCTCACGGGAGGACACGCAAACAATACAGAAGTATATAAAGCGACACACTCCAGTTCTCCTCAGTTTCATTCCCCTGAGTGTTAACACATGACTGACTTACATCAGAACGGTGTAATAAAGCTACTTTCTCTAAGCCAACTCCTGACAAGAGGAATATGGAGTTCCCCTGGCCAGATAGCCCTTCCAAATCATGTTTTAAAAAGCAACAGAAAGGTCAGAAGTTGTCTGTGACCTGCAAATGAGAAAAGCAAGCAGCCCCTGCACTTGAACCAAATGAGTGAGGCTCCTGACGTACTTGATACTACTCCTGTAGAATGTTCAAACACTTCAAAAATGAGTAAGAAAATCCATTTTTTCTCTCTGGATATTTCATTGGGAAAATGGGTCAATTTGCTCATAAAAAGACCAAAAATCTTTCATCAGTTTTGAAATCCAGACTTGAATGATCAGTAAAATCAGCAAAGTAAGGAACTCCAAAAGTCTGTCCTCCATAAAAACAATAAAAACACCTGCCAGTATCAACTTTTTTGGAACTCTGGAAACTAACCATAAGCTTACAGAAACTACTTGCTGCACTTAAGTATAGGAAAACACTTAAGAGAAACTAGCTGGGTTTGGGTTGAGTAGTGAGCTTTGGGGCATTTCCCCATTCTCCAGCTCAGTGGTAGCCTTGAAATAACAGCCTGCCTTCCTGCTACTGGTACCAGTACTAGTACCAAAGATTGCAGAACTGACCTCATTCACAAAGAACTGTAATAATTTGTTTTGACCTAGCTGGTGGTGCACACTGGAAGACTGGCACAAAAGATGGCTTTATCTTCTTGCCTAACTCAGAACTCTCCAAGTGCTAAAAAGTGGCTAGCTGGTGGGAGTCGGTTGAAAAAAAACACTTACAAGCAAAAAATAAGTAGCTGGTGCTGCACGAAGCAATGAATAATAGTTGGGGCAGACAACTATTATTTGAGACTAACCAAAGAGGCTGGGAGGAAAGGCTAGAGAATCAGAGGCTTTGGAGAGTAAGGGCTTTGAAAAGCTACCACATATTCTTGGGAATCAAGAAGACCACGTCCATCTCAGAGTGGGTGCATGCTCAGAAAAGATCTGAGAAGGCCCGAAGCTCTGCCTCTGAGTGACTTTCAGGTCCTGCACAAGCGGGAAGAGAGAGCTAAGGGAAGCTCTGCGGCAGTACACAGAGCCCATCTGCAGAGACTTAGAGATTTTGCCTTGGCTGGGTGGCTCCATTGGTTGGAGCGTCGTCACTACACCAGAAGATGTGGGTTCATTTCCCGGTCAGGGCACAGAGCTAGATTGCAGGTTCGATCCCTGGTCAGGGTGTGTACAGGAAGCAACTGATGGATGTTTCTTAAAAACATCCGTTCTTTGTTAGAAGAATTACTTAAGTTCCTGGAATACATGAAGCACTAAATAAGGTTGATAACTTTTTCAGACATGCTAAACAGTTGCTACTTTCATTTAATTAAAAAAGTATGTTCACTTAGATTGTTTTTCACTTTTTTAAAATCCTCACCCAAGGATATGTTTACTCATTTTAGACAGACAGAAGGAGGGGGGGGGGCAGGGGGGGTAGGAAACCAGGATGAACCGCACCCTTTCTGTGCACGGGGCAACACTCCAACCACCTGAGCCACCTGGCCAGCGCACAAGTCGGTGCTTTTGAAAAACCTACTACAGCATTAAGAAATCTAGTTTTCAATTAAAAGGCAAAGAATGAAAGAACATTGCAATTAAACCTCCTAAGTCTTCATCATCTTTAGGAAACATTCATTGTTGACCGGTGAGGTGATCATTCCAAATTACGTTTTACAAGGTCTACAAAATCCTGACACTCAAGGGGGAACTGAGAGTAAACTGCTACATAAGTACTGGCCATCATACTTAACACTAATAACAAATGTGTTCTAATTAAGGATTAGTACTAAATGTCCGGTATCACTGCCCCTCTGTGGGAAAGACTTGTCAAATGACAACCATCTTTTCCCAAGTCTAGGAACCTTAGCAACCTTGGACTTCGTCACCCGCCTTGTCCCCACTACATCCTATGTCACTAACCAGCCAATCCTTTCTCAAAAAGTATCTTCCAACATCCACCCTGCACACTATTCCACACACAGATGGGGTTTAGGGTTTTAAGAGTGAGCAGCGGCGGCTACTAACGGCGACTTCGATCTTCCCAGTGTCCCTCTCCCTACCTGAAAATTAGCCGCCTTTTCTCGCTCAAATCACCAAGGCGATGGTTAAACCAACACCCAAAATGGCGACGACCAGCGAGCGCTCACACGGAACGGCCGGCAGTTGCGGGATGCGAGTGCGCATGCGCTTTGCAGGCCGCAGGGACACTTGGGGAACGGCAGGGGTGCTCAAGGCTCCACCACGGCCGCCAAGGAGGCCTTGAAGGGAAGCGTTAGGAAGGACTGGAGCGCTGGACCTGACGTCCATTTGCTTAGCTCAAAGCCTGGCGCCAGCTGTACTGGTGGCATCAAGCAGCAAACGTCTAAAGCGCTTCTAAAAAAAGGGAAGAGGAATATGTGCGATTCTTGTGTGTTAAAACATATTGCTTCTCAACAGGGTAAGCTGTGGGCAGCATAGGAATTCACTTTCCATCATTGTGTACCTAAGGATTTGGGTCAGGTAGTCAAACTAACAAAAAAGTAAAGGTTACATTAAATCATTTTTTAAAAATTCTACTTGATAGGTATGTCTTGAACAGAAGTGCCAGGCACTGTTGTGAGTCATGGGGCTATAACAGTGATTTTCAACTGGTGTGCCACAAGAATTTTTAAAAAATGCAATACCTGACCATTTAGTCAGGGGCCCAGACCTCTTGTCCCTTAAACTGTCAAATAAAAAAATAACAACAGCCAACACAATAGCCATCTGGTGGGAATGAATCAAAATTATAGATTTTTCTTTTTGGTCGGATTGGCAAAAAATACATATTTTTTGGTTTGCTGCAGAATTTTAGTGCATAATTACGAGATAAAAAAGGTTGAAGATCGCTGGGCTATAACAACGAACCAAGTGTCTTCCTTCACGGAACTCATTACTGAAAGTCAGAGTGTTGGCTCATGCGTGGAATCTGCCAATTTTACACTCTCTCCATTCTAGGGAACTTCGAACAGCCCCAGGTCTAAGGTCCCACTACAGAAGCAGCTGCTGGTGATTCTCAGTCCTGGAATGCAGCCAGCCAGGTGAGCAGCCAGGTGAGCACCTGGGCAAAGGAACCAGGCAGGGGTGAGTCTGAAAGGGTAACTGTCTAGTTGTCATAGGCTTCTAAGGTAAACTGACATGAAAACCCTGCCCAAAAGGGACACTCTGTGCAGGATGGTGGCTGCCTGTCCTACTTAGAGCCTCATCCTTGGGGAGGCCGACTATCCGAAGAACAGAGAGCCAGTTACTTCAGTAACTTCAGAAGCCGTGGGCGCAGACAGACATAAACTAAGTCACAAAAATGGTGTTGTTACTGACAAGGAATTAACCGTCATACCAATTCACAAAGGAATGTTTTCTGGAGTAGTTATTTGCTGTTACTTCCCTAGGGCTACTCTTATTTCCAGGTGACTTTTGAAGCTACTTCTTGTGTGTGCAAATTTACCTGTGCATCCTGATAATGAGCCTGCATCAGGTGAGATTAGCAGAATAGGCCCCTATTTCTTGTAATCAGATAATATAACTATCACATACTTTACTTTCCAGTTACTTTAATGATAGCTTCTGACATCATTCTTCATGTGGAGCCTTATCTTCCACATAAGATAATAGAAGGATTGAGTAAAATTCATGTATAAAATGCATGGTGGGTTTATTTATTTTGTTTGACTAAAAGTCAGCACAACTTATGATGGAAGAACGTAACAGTTCAAATCACAAGAAATCACACTGAAACCACTTAACAGCCCATTTTTAAATAGGAGCCTAAGCTGACTCTCACCTCATACAGAACTTCAAAAATCCAGCTCCCCAGCAACCATTCCAGAAACAACTAAGTAGGAAATCGGAGGGTGGGGCCGTAAGCGTGTCCTTTTCAGAGCTCCCTAGTGGATTCTGATCCCCAGCTGGCATCCAGAACCCTGACACTGAGGCAGAGGTAACTGGGGGTCTGCAGCAGCAGCGTCACCTGGAATTTGTCAGAAATGTAGAATCTCAGGCTCCACCCCAACCTACTCAATCAGGACCTGCATTTTTACAAGCTCTCCAGGTGATCTGTAGGCATATTAAAGTTTAAAAAGTACTGTTTAAAGGTGCCATTCTACAGAAACATGACAAATTCCAAACCATGTTATAAAGTTGAATACCTCAAGAAATTTCCTATGAAAAAGAAAAAGGAAGAGAACAGCATGAGAGATGAAATGTTTGTGGTATTAGGCATTTCACATTATTAAGCTTCTAATTAATACTAACATTCAAATGCAAGTCTACGTATTTTAAAACTTGCAATACCACTCACTCCAAATGAATTCCACTTACCAACCACATCCTCCATTGAGTTCTGCCTCAGCTGAGTAACGCAGATCTACCACGTTATCTCCAGAGAGCTCCAGTTGTCTCCACTAAGCCAGTAGTGTGTATGTTGAGGGGGAGTCCTTGTGAGGAAATAAACAGGGGTGTGGTGACAAGGGAAGAAGGGATCGTTTACATGGGTGACCCCATGCTGGGGGTCTGCACTTTTTGTGTGTGTACACCTTTGTCCTAGTTTCAAAGGACTATTTGGAAATTGCAATATTTAATGCCAGAAAAACTAATTATCCATATGCCGTGCAAGCATTTTCTCCCGTGCCCTGTTCTTAGCTACCTCTCAGAGAATAAGCCTTTAGCTGTCCTCCAGTAAAGCGATTCCTTGATTAATGTCTCTTCAGGGAACAACACTCTGGTACAGGGAAGGCAGCCATATTGAAAGTAAATGAACTCTGAATCCTAAGCAGCGGCCCTGGCTTGCATTATAGGGCTCATCAGCAACTGCAGTTGTTCATCTCATATGCATCAGAGTAGAGGGGAAATCACCTCCCTTCACAGCTTCTATTTATTTAGTCCCTGGGAAGTATTCAAACCTGAGACTAAGTAAAATGACAAACACAGAAAACTGTTTTCAGATTCTATAGGGTTCCTTTTTAGTATATCACACAAGAACTTGAAGTTTACAACCATGTTCCCAGTAAAGTTATAGAGTAGTTAAAGAATAATTCCCATTCAAAAGATGCAAATAAAGGCAGGGGGTGGGGCGGGGGAGAGATAGCTCTAAGTGATTTGCCCAAGGTGACATTACAATAAAATGAAAAGTAACAAGAATCCAGGTATCCTATTGGAAACTTATGTTAACAAAGTGCATCATAGCCTGGTGGTAAGGAGAGAAAGGTGCTCAGATTAGAAGTTATATCAGGTAGAAAGTGCGTGCAGGGCCTAGTTCTAGAGACCTAAGATAACAATGGCTTAAACAAGACAAGAGGTTTTATTCTTTCTTTTTTTTCTCACATAAAGGAGGCAAGCAGTCAAAAGCTCAGATGATGACTTCTATCATCATGAACTGAGATTCTATCTACTTTTCTGCTCCACCATGCTCTGTGCATGGATTCCATCTTCAAGGTAACCTCATGGCCCAGAGTGGCTGCTGCGAACTACACATCTTTGTTCCTGGTAGGAGGGGGAAGGAAGATTATAAAGGCAAAAGGATATTCTGTGCAGTTGAGTCATCTTTAAAGAACTTTCCCAGAAATCCTACCCAGTAACTTTTACTTGCATCTCCTTAGGAGGCTGGCAGAAGTACCTTTATAGGTAGGCAAACTGCCACCGTCGGCAACACAAGGTTCAGGAAAATGAAGGGAATGAATACTGGGTAGGCAACTAGGAGTCTCTGCCACAGAATCCTACTGTGTATCACTTGCTAGCTATATGACCCCGAAGAGATTATTTACTCCTTCTAGGCTTCAGGTTCATCTGTAAAAATGAAGGACATCATCATATGGCATAAGAGCTGAGAAAAATAGATATAAAACAATTCAAATTTATATATTATGCACCCAGTGCACCATAAACATTAACTCATGATTATCTGATTATCCTAGTCCAATGCTTTTCCAATTCTTCTATTTTAACTTCCTCTCTATTTCCAAAATTAGAAAGGAGTTCATATTAGTCCCTCTGTACCAACTGATACTTGAGTATGAATGAGTTTTAGTCATAGGTCACCTCAGCTGGACACGCATGTGAAAAATGATGTAGTCAGAGCCCGGCTGGTGTACCCCAGTGGATTGAGCGCGGGCTGGGAACCAGAGGATCCCAGTTCGATTCCCAGTCAGGGCACATGCCTGGGTTGCAGGCCAGGTCCCCAATGAGGGCCATGTGAGAGGCAACCATACATTGCTCTTTCTCCCTCCCTTCTCCTCTCTCTGAAAATAAATAAAATAAAATCTTAAAAAAAAAATGATGTAGTCAGAGCTGCCATCTCAAAGGAAATGCCTTGCATGTCTTACTCCTCAAACCTTTGAATATTTAAACTGTGCTAAGGAACCTCCGGACTGAGCCAAAGTGATAGTGTCCCAAAGAAGTGCTTGCAACGCTGACAGGAAAGCTGACATTCTGACTACCAGATTAAAAATTAAAGACATTCTTTAGAACTAGCACCACGTATAGCAAAAAAATAACTTAGCTTATTTGCACCTATAGAAATTCCATCTTTGACTTAACACCAATAGAAATCCCTTCCTGCTATTCATGTAATTATTCCCCTTCCCTTTCACATAACACCCCTTGCCTTTACTTCATAATCAGAACACTATTTGGGTTTCTGCCTGAATCAATGCTTCACAAATAGCTATTTTGGGGGATCTCAAACACTACTGCCTCCCAACTTTGGCCTTTTATCCTTAGGTTAATTTGTTTATGTTTATGTTAACTTTATAAGCATTTCTGTGTGCCTAGTCATGTTCTAAGGGTATTATACATACTAACATTTAATCTTCAAACTCTACATAACAGGTTTTATTAATATCCTCACTTTATAAATAAAGAATGGATGCACAGAGAGGTAAGGTAATTTGTCCAAGGTCACACAGTTAGTAAGAGATGGTCTAAGAAATGAACCAAGGCAGTCTGGTTCTCTTATGCTAAACTCCAGCTGACAGTCACCATGGTCTACTTTATATACTTTTCTCCTTTATTTTATTTAAAGATTTCATTTATCTATTTTCTGAGAGAGGAGAAGAGAGGGAGAGAAACTTCAATGTGTGAGAGAAACTTTGATTTTCACCCCCAAATGGGGACCTGGCCCACAACCAAGGCATGTGCCCTGACAGGGAATTGAACCCTCGACCTTTTGGTTCACAGGCTGGCGCTCAATCCACTGAGCCATACCAGCCAGGGCTATATACTTATCTCCTTTAAAATGTATTAGTATTACCTTCCCTAATTCTGTTACATGTTCTTTAAAAGCAGGGATACTATTTCATATATCCCTTTTCTATACCATTTTCTACACCATATTTTCTGCACCATTTTGCATTCATTATATTGATGGGAATAAAAGAACTCAGTGAGTACATGATTTTTAAACAATGTGTAAATATATGTATAGTTTCCATGGGACTTATAATAACTTTCTCAAAATAAATTGGACAATTCCGGAATTCTAATAAAAACAGGAAGATGGTGGCCCAGAAGAATTAATACAGTTTCTAAAAACTAACTTCTTTTTTTTAAAAGATTTATTTACCTATTTATTTCTAGAGAGGGGAAAGGAGAAAGAGAGAAACATCAATGCGTGGTTGCCTCTCGCACGCCCTCCTACTGAAGACCTGGCCTACAATCCAGGCATGTACCCTGACTGGGAATCAAACTGGTGACCTTTGGTTTGAAGGCTACATTCAATCCACTGAGCCATACCAGCCAGGGCTAAAAACTAACTTCTTGGAGCCACAAAGTCTGGGCCATATGTTATATGAATCAACTCAAAGAAACTATAGTTTATGACTTGAAACACACAATAGAGGCAACTGAGGTGCAGTTATACCTACGTAACTGTGATATTTTAGATTAAGCCTTCAATATTTCTGAGTTTTAATTTACTTATCTTTAACATGGGAATGATAAAATTTACCCTCTTTCCTTGCAGGGTCTTTAAGAATCAAGTTAAATTAGGCTGTGAAAGCTCTTCCTAAGCAGAAAAAAAACAGATGTTTAACAGCCAGTAGGACAGTTTGGAAAAACATGAACTTTCAGGTCAGAAAGACCAGAATTCAAGTTCCCATTCCACCAATTACTAGCTGACTGACCTTGGGCAAGTTGCTTACATGTTTCTGAGCCTCAATCTTTTCAATTATAAAATGGAGAAAATAATACCTACCTAACAGGGTTTTTAACGTATAAGAGGAACCTGGTTCATAGTGAACACAACCAATTTTATTCTGTGCCCTTATACTGACAATATTAGTTATTTTACTCAAAACACATCAGAGAACTTACATCAGTTCTTCCGGAGTTTACCATAAAGACATCAACATATAAAAAGAATAGATTCTTTAATGTTTGCTAAACCCTATTTAATGCCTGCCACTCTTCTGGGTGATTAGGGGAGGACCTTGAATGTTATATTCCAGGCCTCGTAGATCAGTTAGAGATTCCCAGACCCAGGCGACAGTATGATGAAAGCTATACCACCTCTCTCCAAAGAGGGTCACAAAACTCTTAGCAGACAACACAGGAGATATAGGAGAATATGTTCATGACCCTGGGGAAGGGGACAGTGAGGGGAGGAGGGACACTATAAAGAAAAAGATTCATAAGTATGCCTACATTAAAATTAAAAATTTCCGAGCCCTGGCTGGTGTAGCTCAGTGGATTGAGCACGGGCTGGGAACCAAAGGGTCCCGGTTCGATTCCCAGTCAGGGCACATGCCTGGGTTGCAGGCCAGGTCCCCAGTGAAGGCCATGTGAGGAGCAATCATACATTGCTGTTTCTCTCCCTCTCTTTCTCCCTCCCTCCCCCTCTCTCTAAAAATAAATAAAATCTTTAAAAAAAAAATTTAAAAAAAAAAATTTCTGCATCAAAAGAGACCTTAAAGAAAATTTCAAAAATAAGCCACAGAGTGGAAGATATTTGCAATATATGCAATCAAAAAAAGTTGAGATTCTTGTGTAAAGAACTCCAACAAATCAATAAAATATGATAGACAAAAAGTGGAACATATATTTATACAATGAAAATAATCTATAGCTGCATGTAACAATATGCATAAATCTTACCAACTTACTATCAAGTGAAAAAAGCATGACATTAAAGAATACATACAGGATGATTCTACTCATGGACCTGTAAAATAGGTAAAACTAAACAATATTGTATAGGGATTGTATAAGGATGCATATGTTATGTATATGTGTACAGGAAAAACTGTACAGAAGAATAAAGAGATAATAATCACAAAAGTTTAAAAAAGTGGAATTGAGAGGGATCAGAGTCTACTTCTAGGTTACTGACACTATTCTTTCTTGACTTAGGCACAGGTTACAAGAATTTTACAGGCCTACTGTTTTATTGAGCTTCATTCACTTTATTGTGCTTCACAG
Source organism: Micronycteris hirsuta (assembly GCA_004026765.1). NCBI lineage: Eukaryota > Metazoa > Chordata > Mammalia > Chiroptera > Phyllostomidae > Micronycteris > Micronycteris hirsuta. The sequence continues at coordinate 82,499 of PVJI01002156.1, read as the reverse complement.
ATCCTGCGTTACAGGGAAGACCTTCCACCAGCGAAAAGATAATGACTCACTTTATTGCGGTGGTCTGAAACCACACCTGCAATATCCCTGAGGTATACCTGCATTTTATAATTTACAAGTTTTTGTATGCTATTCTGAAGGTACCTTGCAAAAATAGACAACTACACTTCCACCACCACACCTAAAGTTAGCAGGGAGAGGTGTTCAGATTCCCTCAAGTCCCTAAACCCCAAATGTATGGTGTCAAGCTACAGGGAGATCAAAGAAAAAGAAAACCTTTAGATTGTGGAGTGGAGAGGGAAGGAGGAAGTGATGAGAACAGGAAAGGTGAAAAACTGGAAAGAAACCTGAAGCAGAAGAAAGATGAGGCCTCTGGGTCAGTTCATGCTTTCACTTGGAGAGGGAACAACATGCAGCACAGACAGAAGGAACAAATGCCCAAGCTTGGTAAGGAATGCGACAGTGTCAGTAAGGAATTACTGTGTCTCAAAAACACAGTAACTAATGAGGGGACAGAGGAGCAGAGCTTCCAAAGAAATGTACACTTAAATAATGAATCCCAAAAGAAAGAAGACCAGTGATGGCAAGTTTAACCCTCTACCCACTCTTGAATAGCTCTACCCCTCACTCCTTAATGGAGACAGGGTATGTTAAATGGTTAGAAACAGCAAACATCAATTTCTGAGTGAAATACACCATGTCATGTCTCAGCAAAATAACTGTCAGGGAGGAAAAAGCCTCTCTGCCAGCCTTTGGAAATGAAGGAACTGGTAAAAACAAGTTACAAACACACCACTTCCACCAGCCTTGGTGTTCGTACTGCTGAAGGGAGCACTCCACTAGCCTTGGAATAAATACACGTATTGCAACTAAACATATACCTGGGTCATGTCTAATCTGACCTCCAGTATAGACAGCTCTTCACAGTGCGGCCCTTCTTAGAGAGAGTGAAGCTTTTTGCTGAAAGTACTAGGACTCCACGGTAGCCTACACTGTTTAAATCAGTAAGTGAATGGAGGTACATCTTTGTAAAGCTTTTTTCATTGTATTCTTGCAAAAAAAAAATTGTTTACTCGTTTCATATTATACCATGAGGTCTGGATTTATACTGAACAAAACAATCATTTTCAAAACGGATGGTATCCAATGTGTTATTCTAATAAGAAGTCCTAGTGATGGGCATGAAGAATTACTTTTAAGGTTCCAAGATCCTACCAAGGACATCAAGTTGACCACTTCTTCATACTACACTCAAATTCTATCCTTTCGTACTATTTTCTTCCTTCCACTTGTTCCCCAGAAACCCATTAACTTCTCTTAATTCTCCAACTTTCTCTTAGGTTAAGGGAGACACATGGAAAAGGTTGTCCATGACTTGATAGAATATTCACTACATTTCACTTTCTAAAGAGGCTATAATGAATCGTTCTTGTCTCTCTCATTTCTGCATCTCCCTTTTGTAGTCAATTCTCTAGGTTTGTTCTATCAGATAAGGCTATCCAGTTGGAACCAGAGGCCGAAGAATTCCAATTATGTTTGAAAAGGGGCTGGGAAGAGAGTAGGGGTGTCCATCTATATATATTCACTGTTACACTTTCGCGCTAAACTGTTGATCTATGCTGCCTTTGTGCCTCCCAAAACACATAAAGTAAATTTAGGCCCATAAATGACTCTCGGTCCAAATGAATTGCCTTTGGAATGTTATATTCTGGACTGGAGGGCTCACAAAATAACTCTAAAACAAGTCCTGTAGAAAACTGGTGAGCTCCAGCGGTGTTGGGGGCAGGGAAGAAAGTCACGGGTCCAAACTTGAGAGACACCGAAACCAGACTAGACTATTAGCACGTGGTTCTACCTGGATGCGGCAGCCCAGGCAAACCTCTCCGGAGGGGTGTCGTCCTCCACTGGTCTCTGACTCATCCAGAGATAAGTAATCACCTGGGCCAAAAGGTCCGAGCCGGCAGCTCCTGGATTCAGCAAGCACGCGGAAAATTTGTACTTTGGCCCCTAGGCCCTAGCAGGTAGACACAGTGTGAATTTCCTCCGGCCCCGCCCGAAAGTGAGGACGAGGATGGAAAAGCCAGTCTCCGAGAGGTGCCGGTCCCATCAGGGCGGGTGAGGAAGCCGCTGCCTTCCAGGGCAGGACCTGCGGCCCCGGGGCACCCGGCCCTCGGTCCCGCGTCCCCTCTCACGATCCCCGCGCCCCTCACCTGCGGCCGAGTGGCCCGAGAGCGCACGGCCCCGGGCGCGGCGCGAGCTCCCGAGCTCCCGCAGCTCTTCCTCCTCGTCGTCCCACCGCCGGCCTTCAGCCATGGGCGAGGCGCGGAGGTGCAGCTGCGGGACGGCGGACTAGCACCGGGTGCCCCCACGCCAGCACCCTCGGGGCCTGGAGGGCGGCCCCGGGGAAGAAGCAGCAGCAGCGGCGCCGGCGGCGGCGGAATCGGCTACCTCTGCGGGCTCCACCTGCAGCTGGTGGGGGAGCGGCCTGGCGCAGGCCAAGCCGGTTTCCCCGCCTCCTTCTCCTCCCAGCGTACCGGCCTCTTTCTCCCAGCTTTCGCTCTCCCACTCTCCTTCCCTTCCCCTTCCCCGCCCCGCGGACTTGGAGCCGGGACCCTGTGGGTTCGGCTGCGCCTCCTTGGGGAGGGGTTACCGGCCACTGAGCACACCCGCCCCCGCCCCCCCCCGCGCGTGTGCACACACACACACACACACACACACACACACGCTGGAACCACCGGCTCGCTCCACCAAAACCAACGTACACAAAATAAACAAACGGGAGTGGGGGGAGGTGGCCTGGCCTCTTCCTGCCCTTTCACAGTATTCCGGTGTCAACAGGAAACCCATTTGCTTGACACTTAAACAAAAGGAGGAGGAAGAGGAGGACCCTGCCCCCAGCGGGACTAGGAGAGATGGGACAGCTGGGAGCCGCTGAACTTGGGAACAAACTCAGCTTGGAGTTTAGTCGAGACACTGCGCAATTTTTTTTTATCCCTCTTTTCGCCCTTTAAAATCGAGCTTAGCCAGAGCACCGAGGATTTTTAGGATAGTAAAGCTACGCGTAGAATGTACAAGGTCGAGAGTGAGCCCCGATGTAAACTGTGGACCTTGGGCGATTGTGTGCCCTGTAGCTTCTTCAGTTGTAGAGTGGACCACTGCGGGGGCGGGGCGGGGGGGCGGGTGTTGGTCATGGGTGAGGCTGTGCCTGCGTGGGGTAGTGGTTACAGGGGAAATCTCAGTCTTCAGCTCACTTTTGCTGTTGAGCCTAAAACTGCTCTAAAATATAAAGTCTATACATTTTAAATGTTTTAATTTAGAAAATGATTTAAAAACATGACCACCATCTCTACAAGGAAATGTACTTCAGAGCCCCACACCGGATTACTTGAGGCGATTGGGTTAAGAGGCAGGAGCACTGGCTGTGGAGTCAGAAATTGCAATTTGAGGCACTTAGCTGAAAGGCCCCTGCGACAGTTTTTTTGATGCTGAAGAACGTTTCAAGAAACGTATTGTGTGTCTGTGTAGCACACATTTAAGGTTCAGCACTTGCACGCAGAGAGGGGAAAGATTATGGAATCTCAAAAAGAGATACCCAAGCAGCAGGCAGGAGCACTGCCTGGACTTGAACCGACAGGACACTCCCTGGAGGCATGAACAAGCCATGTCTTCACCCTCCTGCTCTATTTCTGAGAGACTGTGCGAGGTCCTAACGTTCAGCACGTCAGAGAAAAAGAGGGAGAAAAGGGTCACTGAAAATACAATTGCCTGCCATTCCTGAGTACTCGTTCTGTGCTTTTCAATAGCGGTTGTTGCCGCCTCAGAAAATCTTTCTTCTTTTAGGCAGAATTGAGGTCAAATCCACAAGTGAAAACTTTATTAACTGCTAAGCAGTTAAATAAGTAGACATCTGGAGATCTTGAAATTAAACTAGGAAAAAAAAAGGTTCTAAGCCTTTAGGGTTATTTTCAGGGTTTGGGTTCACTATAAGTGAAAGCGTATTTGTACTTAACCTTCAAGGATGACTCATAGTTTGGAGGCCCCTAACCTGACACTGCTTCACAAAGCTGTTAGGGTCCGTCTGTGCCATTTTTCAGATTCTTAGTTTGAAAAGGGCTGAAGTGTTCTGGGTCTCCCTCACGATCGGAGCTTTAGGAATCCACCCTTATTTTGGGGTGCATGCTCAAGCCCATTTTATGTTCAGCAAACATTTACGGTAACCATTTTGTGCCAAATACCACACTAAGTGCTATAGGGGGGTTCAGAAGAAGAAACAAAATATTTTACTCTGAGGCCTGTGGTAAGTGCTTTTCACATAGGTTTTCTCATTTTAAATGAACAAAATATGTTTCCAGTTATCTGTTGACACAGGAAGATCTATTGTGTTTACCACAAAACAAGGCAAAATTTGGTAAATTCTATAATAAAGATATAACCTGAGATAAGGATGCCAAGGTAAGGCAGTGAAGTAGGAACTGTTTTTACAAATGGATACTCACAAGCAAAAGAATGAATTTAAAGCTCTCTTTTATACCATATCAAAAATTAACTAAAAATGATCATAGATTTAAATGTTAAGGCTAGAACTATAAAGCTCTTAAAAAAAAAAAACATTAAATCTCTGTAACCTTGGGGTATGCAATGGTTTCTTAGGGTGACAGCAAAATGTATAAGCAACAAAAATAAAATAAATTGGTACTTGGCAAAAATGATAAACTTGTGCTTCAAAGGACATCATCAAGAAAGTGAAAAGACAGCCCTCAAAACGTGAAGATATTTATGTATTTGATAAGGCAGTTGTATATAGAATATATAAAGAATTGTATGTGCAACTGAACAATTTTTCTTAATTAGCCCAGCCCTAGCTGGTGGCTCAATTAGTTGGAGCATTGTCCCTGTACACCAAAAGGTTGTGAGTGCAATTCTCAGTTCAGACACATACCTAGGTTGCAGGTTTGATCCCCAGTAGGGGTATGTATAGGAGGCAACCAATTAATGTTTCTCTCTCATTCCCCACCACCTTTCTCTCCCTTCTTCTCTCTCTAAAATCAATAAACATATCTTTGGATAAGGATTAAAAAAATATTAACCCAATTTAAAAATGAACATTCTCAAGAGAAGATTACAAAGGTCAACAAGAACATGAAAAAAATGCTAAATATCATTAGGGAAATGTAATTTAAAACCTCAGTGAGATACTGCTTCACACTTGCTAGGTGGCTAAAATAAAAAATACAGAGAAATAAATGTCGATAAGAATGTGGAGAAATTTCAGTCTTCATGCATGACTGGTGGGAAGGTAAAATAGTCACCTTGCTTGGCAGTTCTCAAAATGTTAAATATAAATTTACCACACATTATAGCAATTCTAGTCATAGGTATATACCCAAGAGAAATTAAAATATGTACACACAAAAACTTATACATGAATGCATACAGCAGCATTATTCATCACAGCCAAAAAGTGGATACAACCAATTGTTCCATCAATTGTAGACGGGATAAACAAATAGTGACATATCCATACAGTGGAACATTATTTAGCCATAAAAAGGAACATAGCGTCAACATATGCTACAACATGGATGAACCTTGAAAACATGCTAAGTTAAAGAAGCCAGAGACAAAAAAACTGTGATGGTCTATGATCTGTTTCTATGAAATGTCCAGAATAGGTTAATCCAGAAAGTAGATTAGGGTTGCTGGGCACAGAGGAGAACAGGGAGTTCTAGCTAATAGCTGCAGGATTTCTTTTTAAGATGATGTAAATATTATAAAATCAGACAGTTGCACAATTCTGTGAATATACAGAGGGTGAATTTTGTGACATGTAAATTATATCTCAATAAAGCTGTTATTTAGGGGGGAAAAAAGTACAACCTACTCACTGTGAAAGCAAGAAACCAAAGACCAGGAAGAGGACTGTACTCTAAAGTCATTGTATTGAAGTAGAGAAACCAGATAGGATTTACAAGCAATGACAATTTAATCACATGAAAGAAAATCAAAGGTGTGGCCAACTAGCAACCAAATAAACATGCCAAACATCCTATCCATCTTGGTGACATTACAAGAGCCAAACCCACAGAAGGAAAATGGTAAGAAACTTGGAATGCAAATGTACGGATTAAGAGTAGAACAAGATTTACCTTCAAAGCTTGAAGGCATTAAGAAAAAAATTTTATAAGAGATATTGAAGAACAGCTGCTGTTACAAAGGAACACTTCTCACTCTGGATCTATAGCTTGAAACAAAATGGTGTGCAAATAGAACACTATGAAAAATAAGAATATACTATTTAAATTCATATGTAGTACAGGGTTTCACAAATAGAAGGCACAATAAATACTTGTTTAATGGCTGAATGAATATAATTCCATTTTTTTCTGCTGAATCACCAGAAAGCATGAGTCTCAAGTTTGTCGTTTGTTTTTTTTTTTTACTTAAATATAAAGTTAACTATCTGGAATTAAAAATTTACAGCTGAAGACATCAAAAAGTGAAAAGCGAGGATGGACAGGAGTATGCAGTAGACTTTAAAAGTACAGTATCTTCAAAGTTTGTTTGTTTGTTTGTTTGTTTTGCCGGAGAAAATGAAAGATTTTATTTATTTATTTTTGCAGGGGGAGGGAGGGAGAAAGAGAGGGAGGGAAACATCAGTGTATGGTTGCCTCTCACATGGCCCCCACTAGGGACCTGGCCCGCGACCCAGGCATGTGCTCTGACTGGGAACCAAACTGGCGACCCTTTGGTTCACAGCTCGCGCTCAATCCACTGAGCTACACCAGCCAGGGCTCTTCAAAGTTTTGTTTCTTAAAATTAAACTACATGAACCAAATATGACAGAATTTTAAGATAAGTAGAACGTTTCATTCATAGGTGGCTTATTTTATTATTCTCTATATCTTCTGTATGCTTTTAAACTTTTATTAGTTTCTTACAAAAGGAAAAGCAAAAAATGTTATAGACTGAGAGCATAGTTTCTGTCTGTTTCATGCACTTCAATCTAGGGAGTTCTCCTTTTGGTAGATGTCTTGCAAAAATGTCCCCATTATCTCCTCTCTGCATATACACTTTATAATGTGACTTCCATCTTCTGCACCATGAAGCTAGACTGGCTTTGAGATTTGCTTTGACCAATAAGTAGAGTATGACAGAACTGACAGTTTGTGAATTCCAAGTCTAGACTAAAAGAGGCCTTGCTTGTTCTCTTGGAAGACTTCCACCTCGATGAGAACAAGCCAAGGTGAGAGAATGAGATTATATGGGAAGGAAAAACCAGTTGTCCAAGTCGAGGCCGCCTAGACTCGTCCATTGCCAGTCAACCCTCAACACTTGAAGAGCCCAGTAGAGAACAGCAGAGCTGCTTATCTGACCAACAGCTGACCACACACACGCAACTAAGAACAAAACTGCTGGCCTATCGACTCATAAGCAGTAAGAAATGCTTAATGTTTATGTCTCTGAGGTCTTGTGGTTATTTGCTACACAGCATGTGCTGGCTTGCGATCCCTGGTTCTGAGTCACTGAAATAGAGTTAAAGGTACAAAAAATTTATTAGAGAGCAGCAGCTGTGAAAGGAACAGGAGAGAGAGAGAAATATTGGTTAAGAGGAATTGTTCATACCACTCTGCAGACCTGTCAAACCCTGTACTAGTCCAGTAGTGTAAGTGGCTAGGCTCTTAAATCATCACCTTGCTCAGTCATTGGCTAAGGCTGCTTGAAAGCTGCAGAAGACACCTAGGGAGATACTAACTAGAGGCTGTCAGCTTATCATTTCTTTGTACCTGAGCAGCAAGAGCTTTCTTGAAGGGTAGGGCACATCTCTGTGTCAGCCATAGTCCAATCCTCGCATTTTGCAACTCCACTTCTCCATATATTTCCAGGGAGTAGCTTCCTCACTGTAGTTGGTCTCAGAGCCTCCACTGGTACGCATGGCCTCCCTTCTCCACTATCCACCCTAAATTTCTCTTGCTCTCAGCTACCACCTCTGCTGGTCTCGGTGGTTTACCTGGTGGTATGGCTCAAACTTTCATGATTGAAGTATCTTAACTGCTAGTAATCATCTCCTTCTCAGGCTGGGGTTGCTTCACTTGTCTGTCCACAGTTACGGTTGATCAAAGGAGAACCAAGAACCAAGAAGCACCCAAGCAGGTCATCTGAGTTCCACACATATGCTTCCCCGTCCCCATTGTGTAAAATCAGCCTTACCTCCCTCTGTTAATCAGTTAATTATCCATGCCAAGGTGGTCACTCTCCTTACCTGCTGTTCCCTGGCCACAGGGAACTCAAAGTGTGCAGATGGCAGCCATAGTTTATAATTCAGTGGGGCCCTTGCTGTGTCCTCTGGTGAGGAGAGCCTGCCCTACTGACAAGCAGAACCTCTGACCCTGTAGAGCCCGGGAAACCTAACTCAGTAGGGTGTTGGGAGTGACGGTAAATGGGGCCCTGTCTGCTTCCACTCCCTCTTTTCCCGATCCATGTATTTTTCTGACCGGAGACATAGCACCATAAAAAGAAAGTTCTTTTTATGTATTTTGTATATTTATACTGCATTCAGGAAGATTAAGCCCCATCTTCTCAAAGTATTGCCTCTAACCTTACTCCTCAGCTATGTCTTCCTTCAGCAGAAAAATATATATATGTGAAACTAGAAGTAAGAAGAGTGGTATATAATAGCTTTTTAAAATAAGCACTATTTCATCCATCAAAAACAAATCCAAGTCTCTCAATGTCACATTCATGGAACAAGTGATTATTATTAGTCCCTCTCTTCAAATAAAAGTGAAACCTATATTGCAAAATCAAGACCAGGGCTCTGAGGAGCTGTAGCTTCAGGTTCAAAATATAATAAAATACATGAAAGTGTCAAAAACAAGAGTTTATTTCCTGACAGAAGGACATTTTTATTTTAGCTCTTGACAAATCTGAACAAGAAAAGCGTTACTAGTTTATATACAGGGACCTGGAACTTCTAATGTTCTTTGGCCAGGTCAAGTTTTAATCCCTTTCTTTTGCCGCTTCTTTCTTTCTCTCTTTTCCTGTCCACATCTTAACTTTTCAACAATTTCCCCTTCTCCCCTCTTCCCTTCTTTCTTTCAGTTTGTCTATACCTTTTCACTTGATTTCTCTCTTAACTGCTGTGTGCCTGTTTCCTCATCTGTAAAATAGGGATAATAACAATAGGCATCTCACAAGGGACTTGTGAAGATTAAAATGAGTTCATACAGTTTGTTGGCACTGTCATAAAGTACCACAGAGTCGCTTAAACAGCAGCAACTTACTGTCCCATTGTTCTGGAAGCTAGAAGTCCAAGATCAATGTGTTGGGAGGATCCTGCTCCTTCTAAAGGCCCCAGGGCAGGATCTGTCCCAGGCCTCTCTCCTAACTTCAGGTGGTTCTATGGACTGTGGCTGCATATAATCTCAGGAATGCTGGGGGAGGTCTTTCATCAAGCAAGGCTTTCCTACCCACCTGCTTTCCAGCGTTATCTTTCCTGTTCCCTGCCTGGAAGAGCTGCTTTACAGGACCACCAGCTGGTCTCTGAGCTCTGATTCTTGACCTGAGCCCTGAGCCGACCCTCTGAGAAAGCAGTACCAAAGCTTACCCTGGAGCAGCACCGTCCTGCCCTGCTCCACCAGCAGACGCCCTCCACACCTTCCTGGCTCCATTACACACCTCACTTTCCTCAGGAAACATCACCTAAACTCCCTGCCCGCTCCAGCGTGTGTGTAGTTTCTCCTCTATTTAGCCCCCATGACACTTTCCATTCCCCCTTGTGACTATTTTATATTTGTCTTGTGGTATCATTGTCTGTAGGTGTATCTCATTCACCCATTTTGTATTATCACCAAGTGCTCTATATCCCAAGAAAAGAAAAAAAAATAATTGCTACTCTATATTTTACACCTTAATATTATATCTTACAATCTTGCATCTTAATATTCTATGCCCTGGCTACAAAGTGTGGCCCATGGACTAATGGCATCAGTGTTACTTGCACTTGATTAAATACAGAATATCAGCTCCACCCTGACCTACTAAACCAGAATCTGCATTTTAACGAGATCCCCAAGTGACTCACATGCACAGAGGCTGAAAAGCACTCTTCTAGGCACTGACAAACCTAATCCTCTTGCAATGTGGTAATAAAAATGTCTAGCTTTAACCCGTTGGTACAATTTCTTTTAGTTTCCTGGTGTTATTCAACTGCAAACTCCACCTGAGCAGGGACTGTATCTTCCTTGATTGTACCCCCCCAATCTGGGCACACAGTAGATCCTCAATCAGAACTTTAGTTAAATAAGTAAATTAAATATTGGCAGAAAACAGGTAGCTTTTTCAAATGGGTTCAAGAAAATATGGTATTGAACTGACCTCTGTTGGTTTGCTCTCACTTAAGTTATACTTTAAAAATATATCAGATTAATAGGTACTGGTAATGTTCATGAATTGTTCTTAATTGAAATTCAATGCCAATGTTTTTTCTGTTATATTAAAATCAATGCCAAATATATTATTAAAAATAATTAGGCATAAATTAATTTTCATTTCCTCTCAAGAAGAGTACAAATAGCATTCAGCTCTTTCAATTTAAAGCATATGATTCTTTTAAGGGTATAATAGAGATCAAGGGTAAATTTTCCACTTATTTCCATTTCTCAAATAAAGAAGCCACTGGATAATGAAAAGAAATGCCTCCACGTGTAAGCACTAACCATCTAGGGGGAGAAAGCAGATGGGTTTTCTATAAAGATTCGGACTTGTTCAATTTCCATTTTATTCCCTGAAGTTTCTCTTCAAATTGGTGTTTATTTGCAAAACTTGTTATGTAGGAAAGCTTGATTTACTGTGCTTCCCTCTAATTTTACTTTTGGAAGACAAACGTTTCTGCTTATCTTTGCTTGTGTGGCGTCTCCATAGCAATTGTCAGAACTCTTCCTCAGCAACAAACCCACCACATTGACCTTAGCCAGACCAGAAATGTCTCACACAGAGCTTATTTTGTGCACTCCAAACGGAATGTTCAACTTCAGCAGTTCTTAGGGCTAAATATCATGAGCAAATTAGTGGGACTGACACGTTTTGTAAACTTTGGGAGTTGGAGGCCTGGGAGCCTTACTGGGACCAGCCTCCACTGCTCACTGCTCCCCTCCCCAGCCTGCCATGCTCCGGTCACACTAAGCTTGTCACTATCCCCAACACACGCGTCTCTGCAATGTCCCTGCCTTGGACACGATACTGCCTCTTCCAGGATCACTGAGACAGCAGGAACGCAGAGATCATGGGCTTCGGGCACACCAGGTTCACATCATCATTCTGTGATTTTTGTGCAAGCTCATTAACTGCTCTGAACTATTTATTGATCAGAAAACTAAGAAATAGCAGTGTCTAGTAGTTAGGGCTGCTCACTATCTGAATTAATTCTTATATCCACGGGATACCCACCCTTTTGGTAACCCTTTCCATGTTGGGAAATGGTGTGTATATATTTTATTAATATACCTGTCCCATACACTAAATCGTTAGTCTTCAAGGACTAAGAAATCATCTTCTTACTGCTCTCGAAATCAAGCAAGCACCATGCCTGACACAAAGTAGGGACCCAATGATTGTTTATTTAATGGCCTTGTCGCTATTTCAGCTGTCTTTGCACTGTGACCTTCCCATTCCAAGTCTCAGGTGTTCACCTACTAAAACAACACCATGCAGAGTCATTTTAAAGATTAAGAATTACTGGCTGCCACAAAAAGACAGGGAGGAAACTGAAGTGCATATTGCTAAGTGAAAGATGCCAATCTGAAAACACCACATGTTGTGTGGTTCCAACTCTATGATATTCTGGAAAAGGCAAAACTATGGAGAGAGTAGAAGGATCGGTGATTTCAAGGAGTTTGAAAGAGGGAGAGAGGATGAATAGATGGAATACAGTGGATTTTTAGGGTACAGAAATTATGATGTTTGTGATACAGATGACTTATATGATATAAATGTAACTATTTGTTAAAGTCCAAAGAATATACAATTTTATACATTTGTCAAAATCCATAGTCTATACAACACACAATATGAATCCTAATGTAAACTGTGGACTTTAGGTGATGATAATGTATCAATATTGGCTCATTAATTGTGTCAAATGTGTCACATTAATGCAAGCTGTTAATTATAAGAGAAACTGGGTGGGGGAGTGAGGGGCTATATCGGAACTCTGTACTTTCTGCTCCATTTTACTGTAAACCTAAAACTGCTCTCAAAAAACTAAGCTTATTATTTATTTTTAAAAGAAAAAATATGACTAATAATGTGAACATCATTTTTCAATATATAATATGAATTACATTTAACAAATATTTATTGAATGCTTACTCTGTACAAGGCACAGTGCTAGGCACTGGAGTTGCACAGATGGGAGACCTTATGTCTATCTTTAAGGGTTTTAAATCTAAGGAAAGACACAGAGAACCCTGGCTGGGTGGCTCAGTTGGTTATAGTGTTGTCCTGTACAACAAAAAAATAAAATTAAAATTAAAATTCAAACACAAAGATTGCAAGTTTGATTTCCATCAGGGTACTTACCTAGGTTGCAGGTTCAGTCCCCATTTGGGAAGCATATTGGAGGCAATCAATCGATGTTTCTCTTTCTCTCTCTTCCCCTTTGTCTCTCTCTAAAATCAATAAACAAATCCTTGGATGAGGATTGAAAACCAAACACAGACAAAGAGAATTTTCATTACAATGCGACATGCACAGGCATGTTCAGAGGAAGCACATCTAACCAGGTCAGGGGAGAAGAGGCAGGTAGGGCATGGAAGTCCTGCTGGAGGAAAGCATGCCTGAACAGAGTCTTAAAATAAGCAAGCATTAACCAGGCAAAGAAGAAGGGAGGCATGATCAAAATAGAGAGTTGTAAACATAGTCATCAGAGACTTACCAGTAGTAAAATATTGATGTGGACAAGAGGAAAAGACTGTTCGGGCCACATGTGAAGATGAGAAGAGGTGAAATTAATAGAGAGTCTTTGTTTGCTGTGCTAAGGGATCCATTGGTGGGGGAATAGGGATCCATGGAAGGATTGTAAGCAGCAGAGTGACCCATGACCAGGAGGAAGATTGAGAATGGCCAGGATTTGGGTCTCAGCTTTCTCTCATCATGCCCTTGTCCTCTGTGCAGCATTGCTACTGTGACTCAGGTGGTTTGTCTTCCTGGATAGGGTCTAGGTGCTGGCAGCAGATGAAGGTTTGGAATTGGGGAGGTTTTGACCATGAAGCTGAAACATGAAATGGAAGCAGAGAAGATGCATGCTTTCTCAGGCTGCTCTTGTCCCATTGAGGTTGCTTTTCTCCAGCACAGACTTTCCACTTCAGTCTACTATGCAGCCTCAGGATACCATCTGCAAAGTTCCAGGAGAGGAAGTATTCAAAATATGCAAGAAATACCTCTGTCAAACATTTTTTCCCCCAAATATTTGACAAACCAATAGATGGGTCAAGCAAGCAGAGACCCAGATATGTAAGAAAAAGGCATGAAGTCACTGTTAGATAATGATCTCAAAGAAGATAAGCTGAATAGAATTTCTAGCATATAATCTGTCTTCAGCTTCTGTGAAAATGTATGACAGCCATTTGGAGAGATTGGCGGGTAAGTTTATAATTGAGACCTGGGAAACATAGAACTTATTACAGTTGGGACCACTGGCAGATGGCCTGGGTGCAGGACATCTGGCAAGGCTATGGTGGAGGAGAGGGATGCTCTGTATCTTCTGCTTCTAAATTTGCCCATTTCCAGTTCTGGAGTAGGTCAAACCAGAGCACTTCTGTGGGGGTTAACAAGGGGGAGAGAGGGAGCAGGTGGGCAGAACAACAGAAACTCCATCAAAACGTGGCGAAGGAAAACCAAATAAAAATATCAACCTGAATCAGTTCCCCCAGCCCTTCCATCCTCAGATTTTAAGTGGTATAACAGCAGTCAACATCTTAGTGATAATTTCCCCCAATACATCTTCTGTCTCGAGTCATACTGCTCCAGTTTGTATTTGTTGCCCTCTGTATCTGGCATTCAGCTAATACACCCTCACCCTGAGGACTCCCTTCACCTATTTCTTTACTTGGATTTCTGTTTGTCTATAATCCACACCTTCTTCCTTCTGATTCTTAGTCAGACACATTACCTATTGCGCCACTGGCTCCATTTTATCTTCTTTCTTGGTTCTCATTCTTTCTCTTTCTCTCCCCTACTCCCTCTCTGATTTAGCACATTCTCCCTTAGCTTCTTGAGATACGGTGCATGGAAGGTAAGCTTTTTGGGAATTTATGTATATTCTACCATTCTACCTTTATTCCTGATGTGTTTATTCCTGATGGACAGTGTTTCTGGATATAGAATTCTAGGTAAGAAGTAATTTCACTTCAGAATTTTGGAGGCCAGCTCTGTTGTCCTCTGAACTCAGGGTTTAAGGTTGTTGAAAATTCTGATGCAATTCTGATTCCATTCTGATTCTTACCCTGTTGTATAGGCTTTCCTGCTTTAGAAGTTTGGAGAATTTTGTCTTTGTGTTTGGTGTTCTAAAATTTTATGGTGATAGGTTTGTAATGGGTCTCTTTCCATTCACTGGCATGGTTATTTGGTGGGCTCTTTCAATCTGGCAATTTAGGTCCTTCAGTTATATTTCATGTTAGAGGATTTTTTCTGATGTTTGGTAATCTTATTTGCACATACTTAAGGGTGGGATAGCAAAAAGCTGATTAGAAACTCAGAGCTTTGGGGACAACATGTTGATCATGAACTTTACTGAAAGGTGACGTGAGTGAGCACTTTTTGGAAGAATTCCATCCCCATCCCATTTTACTCCATATAACTCTACGGATTTTTTTTTTTTTTTTCAATTTGGGCTGGTTATGTTCCTTAGAGATGTCTTCTCAAATCTTGTAGGGGCGTCCAAACTTTTGGCGTCTCTGTGCCACACTGGAAGAAGAAGAGGTGTCTTGGGCCACACATTAAACACATTGCAACATGTAATCACCAAAAATATCTCATAATGTTTTAAGTAAATTTACGATTTTGTGTTGGGCTACATTCACAGGCATCCTGGGCTGCATGCGGCCCACGTTGGACACCCCTGGTAGAGACTAAAACTTGATTCCCAGCATATTCAGAATTGGGAGAGCATCTGAGCATTTACATTAATTTCTGTTTTCTCTCTGAGATGCTGGTTCCTTCAAGCTGTAGATAAGAAGAGGATAAACCTCCACTTCTGCTAGGGGCGGGGGAGGGCAGTCAGCCAGTGGAAGAGAGCGGGGGAGATGTATAAAGGTAGTTCTGTTTCTCAAGCAACTCCAATCTCCAGCCAGTTCCCTTAATTCAACCCTCTTTACTCCATATCCAGGGGGGTTTGCAGTGCCACTCCCTTAACACTTGGCTTTCTCAGCTCTGCCAGGTCTTTCGTCACTGCTGTCTGGCCTCCAAAATTCTGTTGCCTCATTCCTCATGAGTTTTAGTGGGGTTCTGGAGGGAGTCAAATTAGTTGCGTATACTCAATCCTTCATTTCTACCTGGAACCAACTGTCAAACATTCTAAAAACATTGAGATTCATTTGTCTAATAAGTATTGAGTGCTTACAATGTTTCAGGCACTTTGATAAATGCCGAAAATGAACCATGGTTTATTTTCCTATTGTGGTGACTGCTGCTCTAAAGTGATGGTTTAAAAAGGCAAGGTCCCTTCCTTTGCCCTGCAGGCAGAATTTTATTTTATGGGGATTGATCTATGCTGGGATTACGTGGGCAACTTCATAACTGATCATGATTTGAAACCACACCTAGAAGCCTTGGATCATCTCTGATGTCACCTGTTCTCTGACCCTGGCTGTGTTTCTGACTGTCTGTAGGTTTAATGGCCTAATACCTAATTTCAAAACTGTCTGTGGTGTCAGGGCTGATTTGCCTTAAAGACCATTCATTTGGAATAGTGTGTAAGCAAAGAACCGGTGCCTCGGGCACCGACTGAAGAACTGATGTGCAATTGTCTTAACAGAATCCTTGCATGCGCCTGCCTGTGTCTGTGCTCCTGGTGGCAATTTATTAGAGATTTTTGTCTTCAGAGATTAGCAGTAAGCTTCGATGCCTGCAGTCACAGAAGGAGACTAGAAGGGCGGTATGACATTTATTGAGTGCCTTGATACTTCACATTTAATAGTAATTCGCTTAATCTAATGTTATTCCAAAATAAATTCATGAGCATGGGAAAATTCTCCTGGAACAAAGTGAATAATTCAAGCACCTGTCCTTCTCTTTTCAATCATCCTCCTCACTCAGACATCACTGTATTCTATGTTAGAAAATCTCCTGGAGCCAAACAGACATATTTACAGAAATCACATGCATAGGGTGTGTTCCCAGGATATGTTGACAACCCTAGTCCACCTTGTTTTTCTCTTTCCAAGAGATGACTGGCATACATGTGGCAGCATGGCGCATCTGCTCTGAGGGCAGGTTTGGGGGGCCAGTGGAACAGGAAGAGCCCAGGCAGGCTCCCATCAGACTAGCCCCCATGAGCTCTTCAGCTAGCCTCCCAGTCTAGACGAACTGGGAAAGAGAGACAATGACGTCTGCTTGTTGCTGGTATCTTACACTGACAAGGGACTGAAAGACGTCAGGAGTTCTTGTACATTGAATCTGGAAAGATCTCACATTTAGCACAGCGATAAGTAATAATGATATTAACAATAACATCTTAGTTTTGCAAGTGCTCAGAGGTTACTCGTTGTTACACACACTAGTTCCTCTAGGTAGCTCTAAACTTGGTTTTCTTTGATTTATTACTGTGTGATTCAAAGATTACTTTGTGACTTTATTAATGACTAACACAATAAACGTGCTTTATCAACTAGCAATTTCCTAACCTCAATTTAAATGTATGGTTTATATTGAAAATCTTCCCCCATCTCCTGCAATAAAAGCACTTGAAAAAATTGGGAGAACAAGGAACTGTGGCAAACAAGGAATTTGAACCTTAAGAGCAATACCTTACAACAGAATCATAAAATCTCAGTGAGGAAAGAAAGGCTGAAGGTCAGCTAGTTCTAGAGTCTACACAACCCTGTTCTCCATTCATGCAAATACCCTCCCCAGAGGAAGGCTCTACACTCTCCAGGCAGCACTTGCCTTTCCTAGATAGTGGATTGAGCCTCAGGGCCAAAGGGCAGCTGACTAGGAGAGGTGGGGGAATAGAGAGCAATGGGTAAGGAGCTGGAGTAGGAAATGGGAACTGCCTTAGGGAGGGAAGAGAGTTCATTTTTTCAATAGACACTGGCCCCTCGCCCTGGGCCTAGCACAGCTGGTGTTGTGGGGGAAACGCAGAGGGGAAAAAATAGATCCCTCCTTCAGGAAGTTTTCAGCCTAGTGCAGAAGGAAGAGCCTTTCACAGGAAGCAGTTAATGAAGGTGTGCCAGGGAGTCACCCCTTGAACTCTGAGCATTTGACTAATAAAATAAAGACAAATAAGGTGACACTGGACAGAGGTACTTTAAAGGGACCAGACAACTTGCAGGTTGTGTGTATGATTTGTCTAGAGCAGAATGGAAGATTTCCCTTAACTAAATTAAAAAAAAAAAAAAATGAACGATTAGAGGGGGTTGCAAGTTAGGACCAAACAAAGTAAGTCTGAGTAGGTCTTGAGTTGATTATCCCATTCTGAGGAGAGAGCCAAAATCAGCCTTCAGAGGAGCTTCCAGCAGGGGAGAGGACTCACAAGGGCCTGGAAGTGACAGACCCAGGACTGCCCGCCACCCTTTGCTGTGTGTCTGCCCCTAACAACAACTTTCTGCCTGGCACTTGGTTTTGAAGGCATATCTCCTCTGGGGAGTTTCCCTGAACACAGCCCCCACCTCCCAGGTAAAGGTAGCCACTCCCCACTCGGTCCCCACATTCATTGTGCACATACCTCTCTTATGCACTACCCAGACAGTGTTTGTGATGCTCAAGTTACACACCTGTCCCCCTTACCATGCAGAAGACAAGGAGCCAGGCCTTGGCATTTCTGTATTCACATTGCTTCTACACAGCGGCTGGCACTCAGCGGATGCTCTGTTGATAAATGAGTGGCAGGATGAGTAAGTGAGTGAGTGAAAGGATAAATGAATAAAGAAAGGGTGTATCGGAGAGTTCATCTGAGCAGAGACTTCAAGTCAACAGTGTGCCTAAGGGACAGTGGCAAGAATGACCTGCATGCAGCACAGGGAATACACTCGATAACATTGTAATAACTAGGTGTGCTGCCATGCGGGTATGGAAATATCGGGGGATCACTGTGTAACGAGTATGATTGTCTAACCACTATGCTGTACTCCTGAAACTAATACAAAAATAATATTGAATGTAAACTGTAACTGGAAAAAAAAAAAAAAAAAAAGAGAATGACCTATATGAAGCATGTTTGGAAGAGCCAGAAGAAAATAGAGAATAGGTTAGTAGAGTTAGGCCAGAGCATGGAGGGCCTTGGGTACCAAGAAACATTCCTTTATTCATTTTGTTCAACAAAAAAATTTGCCGAGTTCTTTCAGGTAGTGTGGATAATATGCAGCTACAGTCTCTGCCCCAAGGGTGGACACAGAGCAGGAGAAGAGGATGCCCCCTCAAGAGCTACTTTAAAAGGCAAACTGTGGCAAGGGCGGTCAGAGGGGCACAGCCAAAGAGCCCTAGGGGTCCAGGTTTCAGTCAGCCACTTTGGGCTGTGCTGATAGGAATGCATCTGATTCGGCCTTCATGTGTAAAAGGCCCTGGAGAAGGAATGACATCAGCAAGGAAGCAGAGTCTGGACTATGCAAAGCACAGAGGGGAGGCTGAGAATGGTTCCTTCAGGCTGAAGCGCATCAGGAGACAGAGGGGTGAGGTGGAAGATAAAGATGCGAGCAGAGGTTGGGGAGATCAGACCGTGGAGGGTGTTTGTGAGGCCGAGGCATTACACTCTACACTCTGTTCCGGAGGAGGTGGGGAACACGTGCGGGGACTTGCTGTATGTTAGGGTAGGGCTAATTGCCGTGAGCACGGGGAACTGTCTGCCCAGCCCCGGATAAAAGGCGAGGTCAATCTTTTTGACAGGCTTACCTGACGTTTTGAAAATGTTTTACTCTATAATTAAGTGTCAAATGCTGAGGTAGTTTCTGAGGTTTTACACGGTAACTTGTTCTTTGCGTGCTGCCCTTTCACTCACCAGATACTGTCATTATCATTGCTTGGCGTTCTAAGGCAGACCTCCGCTGAGACAGATACACACAGACTGTGCTATTGGATAGGTCCTGGGCTGGGGAAAAAAAAGCTAGCACCAGCAGAGGATTCTGGGAAGATGGCAGAGTAGGAAGCACCAGGAATCTGTCTTCCCTCTGGGACAACAATTGCACTGGTGGAAATCTGATGGAAATATTTTGGAACTCAGGAGTCTATTGAAGGCCTGCAACTTTCAGGGGAAGGCTTGCAGGGCAAACTGTAGTCAGATTTCGGCTCTTAGCAGACTGGCCGCTACCCATTCCCCCACCTCCAGTCCCATGGCAGGCAGCTGGGCATGTGTTCTTGGAGCCTTTCTCATACAGCCTGTGGGAGCCTGAGTGGGCTCTGTGCTCTGATCACTGGTGCTGCTTCTTCTCTCAGGTGCAGATAGACAGGCATGGGTGCAAGTCCCTTTCCTTGCAGCTACAAGGGGATTTAAAGACTGTTGCCCTTCCCCCTCAACTTTTCTCTTTTTCCCCTTTTATTAGACAGAGGGGAAAGAAGGGAGAAAGAGAGTGAAACATCAATGTGTTGTTGCCTCTCACGTGGCCCCCACTGAGGACCCAGCCTACAACCCAGGCATGTGCCCTGACTGGGAATTGAACCAGCGACCGCCTGGTTCCCAGCCTGCGCTCAATCCACTGAGATACACCAGCCGGGGCTTCCCCTTTTAGGTGCCAGACATTAAAGACTGGAGCCCAGGATGGCTGTGAAGTTGGCCCAAACAAAATCGTAAAGTTACTTAAAACATTGAGTTGTTTTGTGATTACGTGTTGCAATATATTTAATGTGTGGTCCAAGACAACTCTTCTTCTTCTTCCAGTATGGCCCAGAGACACCAAAAGGTTGGACACCCCTGGTAGAACATTTAAAAGCAGCTGCTTATATGAGAGAAATTAGAAAGTCACCACACATGCTCAGGGAAACGCACAGGTTCAGAAAATACCTGAAGCTTACACCCCAGGCTGACCCTTGGCACAGAGGTAGTCTATAATAATCATTAAAAAACAAACAAACAGAAAAAAACAGGGAAGAAGGAGAATCTAATTTCCACAGTTTACACATTATTAGATTCAAATGTCCAGTTTTCAACTAAAATATCACAAGGCATACAAAGAAATAGAAAACTATTGTTCATTTAAAGGGGAAAAAAATCAACAGAACCTATCTCTGATGATGTATCTATTAGACTCTAGGATTTTAGATCGTTTATTTCTCTCCTGGCTTTGGTTCCCTTATGGAATTTTTTTAAATGGTTAAAACATAGGATTTGAAGACAAAGATCTGGGCAGCTCTGACATGTTCTGGCTGTGTGCCCTTGTGGAAGTTCTTTAACTTCTCTGAGCCCCATCTGTAGAACAGAAATAATAATTTTGTCTCTAAGGGTTGTTATGAGAATTAAATAGGATAGTAATCATTCAAAGTTATTGAAAACTAACAATTGTGTACAAGATGCTATGCTGCATGAGTCACTTTATTTAAAAAATGTTTTTAAGCATTTACAACATGATGTAGGTATACAGTACAAACTTCTAATGGGGCAGAAAAGCAGAGGGGGGCAACCTATAGAAACAGTTTTCTTCCTTATTCAAAATAAAGGCCTACTATATAAAATATTCTTTTTTTTTCAAATATTTCTTGATTAAGAAGGACAAATTGCAGCAAAATTCAAGGGCCCATTTAAGTTTTGAATACTCTAATTTTGTTGTATCTTATATTTCTTGAAATAAAAATGATTCGCAGTTAGAAATACTTTAGTTCTAATGGGTTTTTACATGGTTGTACTTCATAGTGGATTGTCCCTGTGTATGTCCAGTCCGTCAAGACCTCAATTCAGGTAATCCACTCAACATTGCTTTATGTCAGTGCTTCTCCACCAGGGGCAATTTCCTCCACCGGGGAGCGTTTGGCAATATCTGGAAATGGTTTCGGTTGTCACGACAGCAAAGAATTATAGAATCCAAAATGATGTTCAGAGTGCTGAGGTTGAGAAATCTCTCTCTCTCTCTCTCTCTCTCTCTCTCTCTCTCTATATATATATATATATATATATATAATCACAAATATATAGAGAGATCTTTATGTATGAATATATATGACATGCAAGCATACACTCTCAAAGAAAGAGAGCAAAAATGAGATACATAGTAAAAAAAAGAACTTTCCAAGGGAAATGCTGGTGGGAAGAGGAGGTGGTGAGGTTGAGCTGTGTGGGAAGTCTGTCTGTGGAGGCTGGAGATGACCAGGATGTCGGGTTTCTAAACAACTCAGCCAACTTTCCAATCATCTGCCAAGAGCATAGCCCAGTTCTGCCTCAGCCGAGTGACCCATCTGTGAGCCTTGGCTGCTGGAGACAAAAGTGTTGCTATCTCCTCGTAGAACTGGGCACAACTGCAGAGCAATGCACACTAGCATTTTTGTTAGGAGTTGGCAAGTTCACAATTAGCGCAATTGTTTCACAAAGTGTGCGAGTGCACTATTGCTTCATGTCATTAATGTCTGCAGTGTGCTAGGAATAAAAGGATGGCTGGGGGAGGGGGCACAAAAGTTTTAATTATTCAAATACATGCAGAATTATACAGCCTTAAAGACTCCGCTTCTGAGGCTCCTTCCTGCACCGACACAATGTGTCAGATTCTACCAAGTGCGCAAAGTGCCTCCCTGGCTTTGAGTTAGGGATGGGAAAGAGGTCCATTAATTCTCTCCGGCTACCAGGTGATCGTTTAGTCATTCCTGTTGTAGGAGAGAAAAAAAGAAAGAAAAAGATCAGAAATGTCAGAAGGCTAGACTGGTAAAAGTCCCTTGGTCTAGGCCATTACCTCTTTTATTTATTTATTTTTTACATTGAAGCAATTCAGAAGCAGTCTTTCCTTGTAAGTTCCACAGTTGTTGTTTATTTTATTTTATTTTTACTTTTGTTCAATCATATTAGCAATGGCTGTTATTGTTGCTTTCCCGTCTCACTTTTTTAAGCTAAAATAAATATCTGGGGCTCTATCTTTTGAGTATCAAAAGATTCACTCTGTGTCATGCTAAGTTGTTACATCTCCAGAGAAAGATATTTAATGCCAGGGCAGCAAGATGCCATTTCATGCTGGACTTTCAGGTCACGGGGTGAATCGAAGTCGAATGCTGCTCAGTTCCGTGTATATTAATCAATGAGGAGCCACTGGTACTCAGCATGGTGCTAGGTGCTATCAGATATATAAATACATGTTGTGGATCTATGTGTAAATAAAAAGGAAAATATGAATATACAAAGGAAAATATCAGATTTTTAAAACATTAGTGGGTTTGGAGGCAGTATTTGTGGTAAAAGTGTTTTGGTAGGGAATGGGTTAAAAGAGTGTTTTTTTTAAAGATTTTATTTATTTATTTTTAGACAGAAGGGAAGGGAGGGAGAGAGAGAGAGAGAAACATCAATGTGTGGTTGCCTCTCACATGGCCCCCCCCGGGGACCTGGCCCACAACCCAGGCATGTGCCCTGACTGGGAAGCAAACTGGCGACCCTTTGGTTCACAGCCCACGCTCAGTCCACTGAGCTACACCAGCCAGGGCTAAAAGAGTGTTTTATAGCAGACAGTTAATAGAGTTTTGGGCTTTTAGGATGTCATAATCTAGTTAGGGAGACAAAGTATATTGATAGCGGAGAATTAATGATTGCTAAATAGTTTGTCTTGATTATCAGTTCAGTGTAAGTTTATAAAAGGGAAAACCAGATTGGCTTGAGTAAAGGTGACATAGTTGGAATTAAGATGGCATGAATAATTTATACTGTAAAGAACTAGTCAAGCAAGAAGTGTGAAACTGATATCAGAGAGAGAGAGAGAGAATGAGAGAGAGAGAGAATGAGAGAATCGACTCCCCTGAATAAGGGAATGATTGTCAATAATCAAGTGCCATACCGAGCCAGGTGCTGGGGGCACCAAAGTGGAGCTCACAAAGGGGCATTTTAGGAAACTGATTTAGCTGCAGTCCACAGGACAGACAGAACTAGGTGGAGTCTAGAGCCAAAGATTCCAGCTGTAAGAACAGCGGGGTGCTGATGCGGGCAGGAAGGTGTGGTGGGCTTGGGACAGCCGAGGAAAAGTGAGTCTGAAAGGCACTGAGGTGCTTGGAGTCAGAAAAAGGCACTGAAAGGGAGGGAAGCAGTAAGAAGGGCAGACAAGTGGGAACAATGGCAGTGTCAGCAACTGAATTGGGTCACTTGAAAGGCAGCCAATTGGAGTACTGTAGATACTTTACGAAGTTTCTGTAGATGTTGAAAGTGAGATAGTAGCAGGACATACACGTTGGAGTAGCTGGTGGGAAGGTGGCATTATGGACTGAGGTGAGATCATGGAGAATGGATGAATTCTTCAGAAACTGAGGGTGGTGATGGTGGAGGCAAGAGAGAGAAAGAGAGGAGAGAGAGAGCGAGTGAGAAGGAGAAAGAAAGAGAGGGAGAGAATGAATGAATGAATGAATGAATGAGATAGAGTCTTGGGGGTGTCCCCAGAGTTAGGAGCTGGAAGGAAAAGAGAGAAGGAATCAAAAGTAGTTGCAAAGGTCAAAAAGAAGTTGAAAAATGACGTGTCACTGAATCTAAGGGAGGAAAGAATTTGAAGGAGTGGGTTGTCAGGGTGGTTAAATGCCACAGAGGCTAGAGGGAATGAAAACCAAGATAAAGCCATTCATTGTATAAGATTGCATTCTATAAAACAGCCTGTGGGTTTTCTGTTTTAAAATTAAATGAAAAGTATCAGATATTAATAAGCTCCAAAATAAAACATATATGCAAATGGACAACATCAAAGATTCAGTGACCTGCAGGGCTGAGATAACAGTACCTTATAATCAAATAGCACTTTTGTTTTCAAAGCACATTTGAATACATTATTTGAAATGATCTTTTACCACATTCCTGGGATGATTGTAGCCTAAAAGGAGTCAAATTTCCTGGTTTCATTATTTACTTGTTCAATTACTGTTTGCGTTTTACAGCTATCAATACTACTTACAATAAATAATTATCCAGGAACTTTGCTGACAGAAAATGAAAGATGATGAAAATGATGATGATACCCATAGCAAAAATACCCAACGTTTATACAGCATAACATGATTTCACACATGTTATTTCATTTTACCTTCAACAGCTCTGTGAAATAATTATCTTCATTTTACATGTGTGGGCAGCTTTTTAAACCCATACCCAAAACAAATACATTAAACAGGGCTAAACTAGACCAAATAAATGGGCTTTTAATGTTTAATGAACTTAAGCTCTGCTGAGAACAACAAAGTGTATCTTATCATAGAATAAGAAAAAATCTCAATGTATTAGGCACATCAATTAATGTAACCTCTTTCTATAGTAGATAAGAGTATAAAGCTACTTGTTTGAAAGTCTCATAAGTTTCTGTGTTAGAAAATTTTTGGTTGCAAATGACAAAACCTACCCCAATCTCATTTAGGGGGAAAAATGTTGTAGGGAATTTGTTGATTCAATCACTGAGGTCTAAGGCTAGAAATTCAGTGTAAAGAAAGGTTCAAATGTGACGGAATCCAAGTGCAATTCAAGTTGGAAAAGAGCAAATTCAGAGCTTGGATGGGCTGTGTGTGCATGTAGCACCTTTGTGCATGCATGTACCACCTGCATGCATGTGCATGTGTGTGTGTGAGTCGTGGGGGAGCAAGGATGAAAATCAGCCCTACTTCAAATGCAAGGACTTAGAGTAATGAAGGGGTGATTCTCTAAAGGAAAATCAAGGCGCTCCTAGAAGATGGAAGAAGAATGGATGCTGGGCAGGCAAGACCAGCAGACCTCTTAAATTACTCCTGTCCTCAAATAGTGTTCCATGAACCTACCTGAAATTCCCACCATTATTGCTCACTGTTTAAGACTTTAGGACTCAGGAGTTTTCTACAGTGATTCAGCTACTTTGGGGCAAAGATTCTCAACCTTAGCTATACCTTGGAATCATGGGGGTGACCAAAAAATGTTTTAAAAAGTGCAGGCATGAGCCTACCTTCTCCAGTGAGGACATATCAGTTCCTTATCCCACAGCTTTTCTCTCCTCCCTTTTTCCTTCCCATGCTATCAGTGAGGACTTGGGGCCAGAGCAATCATCCCATAAGTACTGGCAGAATCGAGTACATGGAACTTAACTGAGGGAATATACTATATGATCCATGTTTGTGTGCTTTCTCCTCCTTGAAACATACTGGATTCTTATCTTCGGCTTGAGACTTACTGTCTTCAAGTCAAGAAGAGTGGAGGGCAAAATGAGGAGTCACGTGTGTGTTCAACAACCCTGCACTCCAGTAGGGGAGATGGATGAGTTTACAGGAATGAACTGCTTGGAGCTGGAGGAGCTCCCAGCAACAATCAACAACCTACCCCATGTTAGGAAATTGAAAGGAGTCCAAGTCTGAACTGAGATTTAGAAGTCAGGAGTGAGGGGGTGTGGGGTTTACTTAGCATGTGTGCCATCCAGTAAGCATAAAGAAGCCTGGGCCATTTGGGGACTTGCTCAGAGTTCATTATGGCTAGAGGGCAGAGCCTAAGGGCAGAGTGACCAGGATGAAAGTGGAGAAAAGAACGGGGGACAGAAGTGGTAAGTTTCTTTTTATTCAAGTGTTCAGGGCTCTAAGGAAGTGTTTGTTTCAGACAAAAATATCCCACACATTCTATCACATTGCGCTTGTGCATTTTCTATTTGTGAGTTGAAGGAAAAAATTAGTTTTAAATTGGATTGTAAACATTTGTCCGGAAATGAATCCAAATGCCTTCCACCAAAGCACCACAATCTGGCGTTCCTGTGCTACAGTGCCGCGCTTCGGCCACAGGGGTGCAGTGCAGCTCAGCGGACAGTGGGAGCTGGAGGGGAATGGCCGAGGGCGGGGCACCAGAGAATCCCCGCAAAGAAACAAATTCGGCTCTCCTTGAACTAGGTGGAGCCCATTGTTTCTACTTTTACTCCATCACGCTTACTTCACGCATCATCCATCGCCCCCCCATCGGCAAAAAAAAAAAAAAAAGCCCCTAAAACGACCTATCATAAATAGTGTGCGAAACACAAAACTGTTTGTAAACTGATGGTCCCTGTAGGATTTAGCTACATGTCCTCGTATCTCAGTGAACTGGTCTTGCCTTGAAAAAAAATTGGGAATAACCAAAATGTCAAATGATGTGGGGGTTGACCAAATGAGTTGTGGTATGTTCATGCAAAGAAATGCCAGGAAACCATCGAAAGGCAGGAGAAATGATAATTAGAAAATGTAAAAATAATCCAAATAATATATAGTGAGATCCTAGTTTTATTAAGGTGTTTATATATCTTTGCACAGAATAAAACCCTGAGTTAGCAGTGATAATCTCTTAATGGTAGAATTACTGTTGATTTTTAATAATGTCTTATAATTTATGAAATAATGAATATGAATACTTTATATTTAGAAGAAAATTAATGAGAAAAATCCCAAAACAAATAGTAAATATCCATCGCACCATATGCAAAACAATGAACAATTTTATAATTTTATCACATGTACATGAGGTTATGTTGATTCACAGGGCCGATTCCATGTTTGCAGATTAACAGGGCCATCCATTTATATGGGCTAGGGATTGGGAAGCATACACACAAGTCCTGGAAAGAACAATGGAACATGAGAACATATTAGTAGTGATTATATATAGACACTTGCTTATTTTTCTAGATACTTTTTCTGTATTTTTCAAATTTTCTGTGGAAAGTATGTGCAGATCTTATTTAAAAATGTAAGAAATGATAGCCGGTACAGATTGACTACAAAATGAAAAACAAACACAACTGAGTGAACAGGGAGAGAGAAACAAAGCTTTGAAGGTCGATCTTATGGTCATCTATGAAGAAATCTTTCTTCCTCTTTTTTTTTTTAAAGATTTTATTTATTTATTTTTAGAGAGAGGAGAAGGGAGGGAGACAGAGAAAGAGAGAAACAGCAAGGTATGGTTGTCTCTCACATGGCCCTCACAGGGGACCTGGCCAGCAACCCAGGCATGTGCCCTGACTGGGAATCGAACCAGGACCGTCTGGTTCCCAGCCCGCGCTCAATCCACTGAGCTACAACAGCCAGGCTTTCATCTTTATTTTTGAAACAGTATCTTAACTTAACAGATGTCATTTGACATAGCCATCATTTTTTCATACAAAAAAATATTTTGAGCCCGGCTGGTGTAGCTCAGTGGATTGAGCGCGGGCTGGGAACCAAAGGGTCCCAGTTCGATTCCCAGTCAAGGCACATGCCTGGGTTGCAGGCCAGGTCCCCAGTGAGGGCCATGTGAGAGGCAACCATACATTGCTCTTTCTCCCTCCCTTCTCCTCTCTCTAAAAAGAAATAAATAAAATCTTAAAAAAAAAAAAGAACTCTGTTTAAAAAAAAATATTTTGATAAGTATATCTTTCCAATCATAGAACTTCAAAATGTCAAACCTTTTTAAAATTACAAAAGCAGTCCTGGCTGGTGTAGCTCAGTGGATTGAGAGCAGGCTGCGAACCAAAGGGTCACTGGTTCGGTTCCCAGTCAGGGCACATGCCTGGGTTGTGGGCCAGGTCCCCAGTGAGGGCCATGTGAGAGGAAACCATACATTGATGTTTCTCTCCCTCTCTTTCTCCTTCCATTCCCTTCTGTCTAAAAATAAATAAATAAAATCTTTTTTAAAAAGTATTTATTTATTTATTTTTAGTGAAATGGGAAGGGAGGGAGAAAAAGACAGAGAGAAACATCAATGTGTAGGAGATACAGAGACTGGTTGCCTCTGATGCGCTCCCAACCAGGGACCCAGCCTGCAACCCAGGCATGTGCCCTGGCTGGGAATCAAACCGGCAACCCTTTGGTTCATAGGCTGGTGCTCTATCCACTGAGCCACACCAGCCAGGGCTCTATTTTGAATATTATAATGTTATGATAAGTCTTAAAATCAGGTAATATTAGTCATCCAACTTTTTTATTTCCATATGAATTTTAGAATCACTTGTCAGTTTCTACCTATCAGCTGGGATTTTATTGGGATGGCATTAAATCTAGAAATCGATTTGGGGAGAATTGACATAATTTATTTAATTGTAAATTTATCTAATTTAGTTTTAAAAAATTAATAGACTTTTTTAGAGCAGTGGTAGTTTTACAGGAAAATTGGAAAGTATAGAGTTTTCCATCCTGCTTACCCCTGGTTTCCCATCTTATTTATATCATGAATCATTGTTGAGCATTTGTTACAGTTGATGAACCAATATTGATATATTATTATTAACTAAAGCCTATAGTTTATGTCACAGAGGATTCACTCTTTGTGTTGTATATTCTCTGGATTTTAACAAATATATAATAACATGTATCCACTACTGTATATCATACAGATTAGTTTCATAGTGTTGATTTTTGTGTATTGATTGATCTGGCCTCCCTCAACCTTGCTACACTCACTTGTTAGTTCCAGTGGCTTTTGTGTAGATTTTATTGGATTTTCTACCTAGATGATCATAGTGTCTGAAAATAAGAGCAGTTTTACTTCTTCATTTCTACAACCTTTAGTACAATGTTGAAAAGAATTCCTGATCCACGCCAGGCTCCCAGTCTTAGGATTAATGTTCATTCTGTCACTGTTAAATACCATGTTAGCTGTAGATTTTTCACGGATGCCTTTCATGAGGTTGAGGAAGTTCTCTAGTTTTCTGAGAAAATGGATGTTGGATTTTTTAAAAAATGCCTTTCTGCATCTATTTGTATTATCATGTAGTTATTCTTTTTTAGTTTAAAATTGTGAATTACATTGATTAATTTGCTAATGTTAAGATAACTCCTCATTCCTGGGGTAAATTCCACTTGGTCATGATGTATTATCCTTTTTATATATTGTTAGTTCTTTTTTTTTTTTAAGATTTTATTTATTTATATTCAGAGAGAGGGTAAGGGAAGGAGAAAGAGAGGGAGAGAATGGCCCCTACTGGGGACTTGGCCTGCAACCCAGGCATGTGCCCTGACTGGGAATCGAACCGGCGACCCCTTGATTTGCAGCCCATACTCAATCCACTGAGCTACACCAGCCAGGTGTTAGATCTTGTTTAGAATTTTTATATCTATGTTAATGAGTGATATTGATCTATAGTTTTCTTATAATATGTATTTGTCTGGTTTTGGTGTCAGGGTAATGATGGCCTCATGGAATGAACTAGAAAGTATTTCTTCCTCTTATATCTTCTGAAAAGCGTGTTTATAATTGATATTGTTTCTTTCTTAAATGTTTGGTAGCATTCACCAATAAAGCTAGCTGGACCTAAAGCTTTCTTCTGGGGAAGGTTCTTAACTACATATTCAATTTTGCTAATGGATATATAGGGCTATTTAAGTTATTCAATCCTTCCTGAGTGAGTTTTGGTAGTTTGTGCCTTTCAAATAATATTTCCTTCCGACTCAGGTAGTTTCCTCACACGCATGCACTGATCAGTACTCTGCTGAGTACTTAACGGAGCCTCTGTGTATCTCAGGGTTGTCTCTCTGTGTTGTTTTTTTTCCTCTGGTCCTCTGTCTTATGAACACTAACCATCTTGGTTTCCTCGGACTGTCAGCTCCATCCGAACTCAGAGAGCCCCCTGGGCTGTGCCTGGATCCCCTCCCTGCACTACAGCCTGGAACCTCTTCCGAAGCAGCAACCACAGGGTTCCCCTTGCTTCTTTCCCATCTTCCAGGGACCATTCTCCTTCATTGCCCGATGTCCATTGCCGGGAAAACTGTTGTTAAATATTTTTAATGTATTGTATATGGGAAGAAAAATAAACATAGGAGAGCTTGGAGATAAAGATTAAGTCAATGGGAAGAATTTTTCTCTCCAGAGAAATGCACTTCCTTATCTTGCCACTGTAAGGCCACTGGCCGAGTAACAACCAACCAGCCAATCAGACCAAAAAAAAAAAAAAAAAAAAAAGCAACAACTCTTTTAAGACCACCTCATTTGTATTCACAGGTAACTGTCTCCAAGGCTCTAGAGAGAAATGACTTAACTGTGAATCCTTACCTGAGAAAAATTGTATTCTTTTCATGATTCAAGGAGAATAAAACTAGCCCTTTAGTGGGTGAAAAGTAATGCAATACATATTTTAAAAGGAAAGATTACGAATCGTCGTAAACAAAAATCAACCAAATAGATTCTGAATTGAACTCTCTTCTGTATTTTGAGTCATCCAGTTTTGACTCCTGCAGTTACCACTTCCTATCACACACAGTAACCACTGAGCAGGATAAACTGAACACCAAACAGTGTTCTGGTTAAGCAGTTTTTTTAGGCTCTTTCACTGAAACTAACAGGAAATTTCTACTTGACTTGAATAGAACTACAAGAGTGAAGTTTCTTCTGAGAAAAAATGATTACTTACTATTGTATCCATTTGGAGACTGCTGGGTTCAATGAACATTAACCGGGCATGTTTCCTCTACCGGAAATGCATCACATTGGGGCACAGAGTTCTCCCTAATCTGCTTCTTCCAAACCAAGACGTCCTGGCATAACACTGAGGATGCTGCCCAGTGAGAATTATTTTGTTTTTAGGAGGGAACCCTTAATCCTGTCCTTTTAAAAACATACTCATAATAGCCCTGACACATACCACAACATGGAGGAACCTTGAAAAAGTTATGCTAAGTGAAATAAACCAGTCACAAAAGGACAAATATTGTATGATTTCACTTTTACGAGGTTCCAGAGTAGGCAGGCACAAAACAAAAGAGGAATGGAAGTTGCCAGGGGTGGGGGGAAGGGAGGAACCGGAGAGATGTTACTTAATTAACAGAGTTCAGTTTTGCAAGATGAAGAGAATTCTGGTGATTGTTTGCACAACAATGTGAATGTACTTAACACAACTGAATTGTGCACTTAAAAATGGTTAAGATGGTAAATTATATGCTATGTGTATTTTACCACAATTTAAAATGAAGCAAA
This sequence comes from Micronycteris hirsuta, assembly GCA_004026765.1. NCBI lineage: Eukaryota > Metazoa > Chordata > Mammalia > Chiroptera > Phyllostomidae > Micronycteris > Micronycteris hirsuta. The sequence goes on along the minus strand of PVJI01002156.1, from coordinate 51,277 downwards.
CTAACAAACCGACCTTCAGTGGTTTCCCATTGCCAACAACAAAAATTCCCAGTATTTTTCATGAAGGCACACATGTAAATTATCACCAGCACACCAGGATAAATGAGCACAGTTGTTCCAGGTCATAGTTGACCAAAAGGCTGGTGGGATCAAGTTCTTGACACTTCAATCTCTTAGTCACAGACCCTTAGTTAAGAATACCTGCTCATGTTCCTCAGCTTAGCCTCTAAGACTCTTCCCACTCTGGCCTGACTCTGTCTTCCCAGGGCTCTTCCATTGCATCTAACTGAAATCCAACACAAACATGTTTGAACAAAAAAGCAGGACATTGCTTTATATATCTAGGTAATTGACTATAGACAAGGATGCTCTGAATGGTGCCAACAAGTTCAGTGGACTTGTGCTCATCTAACATTTGACTCGGCATCCCACTGAGTGCCAGTTTATTTTTCAGAAATGCTCTAAGTTAACTGATTTTCAATTACAGGTAGAACTGCTTTGTAAAATGTTTAGCATCTTTAGTCTGAGCATTTTTGTACATGCCATCTGATATACATAGGCAGAGTTTCTCTAGGGAAGGTTCTTCACAGATGGTCATGTCCTGCTTCTGCTTCTCAAAATGTAATGTGTTTACAAATCACCTGAGATCTTATGAAAATGCAGTTTCTGATTCTCTAGGTTAGGGGTGGGCCCTACCTCGCTCATTTCAAACAGTCTCCCAGGTGACAGGGATGCTGCTGGCCCAAGGGCCACAGTTTGAGTATCAAGGCATTAAGAGACCTTCAGAAACGTGTGGCAGCATTTCTGGTCGTCACATGACTGGTAGCACTCCTGGCAATTAGAGGTGGGGAGCGGGGATGTTTACGGTTCCTGCAATGTGCGGGAGAGTTCTTCCCAACGAAGAACTGGCCCACCCCAAATACCGACAGCTCCCCCTTCACGGAAGTGCTCTCATGGCCAACATGTTCCGTGCCTAGTGGCACTGTAAATATTTTAGCATGAAAGTCAGTAAACTTTTCATACCACATCAAAATAGAATGTGACCCTCAAGAAGACTTAACTCCACAGTAAATGTTTAAAGGTCACCATTAAGGTGTTTTCTTTTGGGGTTAAAAAAAAATACTATTAAGCCCCTGGCTGGTGTAGCTCAGTGGAGTGAGCACGGGCCTGAGAACCAAAGTGTCGCTAGTTCGATTCTCAGTCAGGGCACATGCCTGGGTTGTGGGTTAGGTCCCCTTTGTGGGCTGTGTGAGAGGCAACCACACATCGATGTTTCTCTCCCTCTCTTTCTCTCTCCCTTCCCCTCTCTCTAAAAATAAATTAATTTAAAAAATGCCATTAAGATTGTAGCATCTGTTTTTTTATGTGCTTAGACCAGAACTCAACCTAATTCCAGATCTTTTTTTTTAATTTTAAAAAAAGGTGTGGAGAAGCCAGATTCTTCCTCCAAACTTCATACTGAGGCTCAGGTTTTAGTAATACAAACATAACTACCTATATTATGGCTGGAGCAGGTATTTTGAAGTATTTTAGATGAAATGTGGATTCTGTGCTTGGTGGAAGCATGCCACATGCAGATTAAACTCCATCTTCATGGAACCCTTTTTTCTGATTGTCACATCTTTTTTTATTAGATGTTTGGATGTACTGCGTTCTGAACATTAAGCCAAAATGCCATGGCCTATTTTTCTAGGAATTTGTATCATGTTAAGGAAACCGTCTCTAGTCCCAGACAGCCTGGGTTCAAGACTGGCTCAGCCAGACACTTAGTTGTGTGGCCTTGAGCAAATTACTTAACTACTTGGATTCTCAGCTGTGAAAGTGGATAACACTGGCACCTACTTCCTCGGGTTGTTATAAGTAATTAATAGGAGAAAAACATTTAGAATAATGCTAAGCACATGGTAAGCATTAGGTAGATGTTTATCTCTACAAAAATATTCATTTGACTTTATTACAGGGTATGTTTTATGGGAAGACAAAGGAGCATCATATACAGAGAGCATTGTTTTTGTAATAAATGTGAAATGGTTCTCAGGATAAGCAAATTGGAGTGTTTCCATACAATTAAATACTATTCAATAGTTTATGGATCAGTGGTTCTCACTTTAGTGTGCATCAGAAATATCTGGAGGGTTTTGTAGACCCCAGATTGCTGGGCTCCACATCCCAGAATGAGAATGAAGTTTCTCATTCATTGGGTGAGAGGTAGAACCCTAGAATTTGCATTCTAACTGGTTCTCAGGTGATGCTGAACCTGCTGGTCAGGGACCACACTCTGAGAATCACTGGCTTAAATCAGGGTTTTTCAACTTTGGCACTGGCATTTTAAACTAGGTAACTCTTTGTTGTGGGAGGGGGGTCTGTCCTGTGCAGATATTTAGCAGCATCCCTGGCCTCTATCCACTTGATGCCAGTAGTACCTGTTCTTCCTCTCCCGTTATGACAACCCAAAATATCTCCAGATATTGCCAAATGGCCCCTCCTGTTGAGAATCACTGGTTTAGAAGAATGAGCTAGAAACATGAACCAATCTTGAAAATATCATTTATAGTTAAAAACGCAGGCTGCAAAAAAAGATATACAGATAGTATGCATCCATTAATGCAATTTAGAAACACACAAAACAATGTTTTTATGGCTATAGGTGCATTTATTAAAATGATAAGAAACATGGATTGGAAGGACACAGCAAAAGCATGGCAATGGTTGCCTGTGAGGAGAGAGGAAGGCAGTGGGCCTCGCTGGGCATTCTGTCCATAGTGTTTGACTGTAGTGCTGTACTTCTTACATGTTTTAAAAAATCAAGAGCTCATTTGAAAACCTGATCATTCTTGTCAATTGTTATTAGGTATGTAGATATTTATTATACTATTCCCTGTATTTTATCATATTTAGAACATTTTTTGTCCCAAAAATTATTTAGTAAGGAACCATCCACATTATAATTGGTGCTACTCGTACTGATTGAAAGTGTTGGTTTTGGGATCAGAAAGACTAGCGTTTCAAATCCTAATTCTACCACTGATGAGTTTATGAGCTCTCGAAACCTCAGTTTTCCTAGTTATAAAGTGGAAATGATCACAGAACAATTGTTACAAGCATTGACTGAAATAATAGGTGTACTGTGTTAGGCCAGGTCATGTGAGAAACAGGATTAGTTTTAGATTTCCTCCCCGAGAGAAGATAGAAGGGTGGGCAGAGCCTTCAGACGACATGCCAGTCGGCCTGTGGCTAGGGCGGAGAAGGGAGGCAGCTTGGATGGGAGCCTCCTAGACGCCACGCAGGCTGCGTCAAGGCCTGGCGAGGCTGCTGGGAGACCTCCCGCCAGTTAGTTGCTTGTCGGAGGAGTTTGGTGTCTCCAGGACTGGGCCTGCTTTGCTATCCCTACCATGCTCGGGCATTGGCTCAGAGCAGCCCATGGGAAGCTTGGTCCAAACAGGACACAGTTTCAGAGCCCTGTATCTGAGGCCCAGACTGATGTGGTTGGAGGTTTGAAAGGAGCATCTGGGCTGTTGCAAGTGCATAGAATGGTTCTGAGCACGTGGTGATTACTCACTAAGTATCAGGTGCTATTAACAACACTACAAATAGAACAGTTACATCCTTTTGAGTTTGCCATGTACTCAGAACACAAATGAGTACTTTTTCCACAGGTGGTTTGTCTGTTCATCAGTTACTAGACATTTGGGTTGCTTCTACCTTTTGGCTGTTGTGAGTAATGCTGCTATGACCCCGAGTCTTCAAATACCTTTTTGAGATACTGCTTTCAGTTCTTTTGGGTACGATATCTACTCAGAAGCAGAATTGCTGGATCATATGGTAATTCTCTTTTTAGTTGTTTGAGGAACCACTGTGATGTTTTCCATAGCTGCTGCGCCATTTTTTCATTCCTATCGACAGTGCGCAGGGGTTCCAATTTGTCCCCATCCTTGCCAATACAGACGTACCTGGGAGATACTGCATGTTTGGCTCCAGACCACCACAATAAAGTAAGTATTGATATAAGCAAGTCATGCTCTCTTTCCTGGTGGAGAGTCTTGCCTTCAATTTGTAAAATATGCAGCACCTGTGAAGTGCAATAAAGCAAAGTGCAATAAAACAAGGTGTGTCTGTCCTTGCTATTCTGTTTTTGTTTTTTTATAACAGCTAACCTAATGAGCTTAAGGTGGTATTTCATTGTAGTTTTGATTTGCATTTTCCTAATGATTGATGATGTTGAGCATCTTTTTCATGTCTGGTTTCCACTTGTATATCTTCTTTGTAGAAATGTCTCATCAACTCCCTTGCACGTTTTTAAATTGGGTTGTTTGTTTTTTGTTGTTGAGTTGTAAGAGTTCTTTTTAGATTCTGGATGTTCACCCGTTATCAAATATGTGACTTCCGCTATTTTCTCCCATTCCATAGGCTGCTCTTCACTCTGTTGATTATGTCCTTGGATGCACAGAAGTTTTAAATTTTGACGTAGTCCGATTCATTTTCACTTTTTTTGCCTGTGCTTTTGATGTCATATCTAAGTTATCATTAACAAATCCAGTGTCATGAAACATTTTCCCAATGTTTTCTTTTAAAAATTTTATACTTAGCTCTTATGTTTAGTTCTTGGATCCATTTTGAGTTAGGTTTTGTATAACGACTACAGACTTTTGAATAAATGGAGTGACATGAAATGGTTTTGAGCTAAGGTTTTAGTAACTGATAATAATTATTAATAGTGCCTCATTTATGTCCTCAGATACTATGTCTAAATATAATCCTTTCTGTAAAAGGACCTTGATTAACTTGAACAGTGGTTCCCAGCCTTGATTGCTCTGGAAGTACCTAGAGAAGCTTCACAAAACCACGAATATTCCACCCCCAGAGATTTTTATGTAATTGTTCTGGGATATAATCTGGTCACTCATTGGTACTTTTAAAAACTCCCTGGGCAATTTTAATATGCAACCAAGGATGAGATCACTGTGCTAGAAAGATTTCTACCATTATAAAATTGAGCAACAGTTCACAATGTGATGTTCACTGTTTGTTTGCTTTACTTCTTATAGTAAAAGACAGCTTGTAGGTTTAGGAAAAGGGGGAAATGCACGCATTCCAATGTTTCTAATTCAGTATATTGCCTTCACCAATACAAATTGTCCCTGAGGTAGGGTAGTTTCACTTAAGATTTTTTGACTTCATGATGATGCAAAGGCATTAGAACCAGTACAAACCTCACTTCAAATTTTGAACTTTGATCTTTTACCAGGCTATGGTACTTTCTCATGGTGCTGGACAGTGGCAGCGAGATGATTTTGCCTCACTATAGGCTGATGCAAGTGTTCTGAGCGTGCTTAAGGTAGGCTAGGCTAAGGTATAACGTTCAGTAGGTTAGGTGTAGTAAATGCATTTTCAACTTAGGATATTTTTAACTTGCAATGAGTTTATTGGGACATAAACCCATTGTAAGTTAAGGAGTATCTGTATTTACTGACAGATAACACCTGCCAGGCCAGACTACTTAATGATATTAGAGAGAATGCAACTTCAATAATTTATACATTCAGAAAGAGTTCTTAAATGATAAACTGCCTATGTTATTATTTTTATAACAGCATCCCATGCCTCTTTGATAAATAATGGCAATTATTTTATCTTAATGGCATCATACTCTGACTCCATGAAACACACTCAAATGGAAAAATGCCTACAAATGAAATATGCTAAAGAACTGTAAACAAGCATAGAATAAAAAAAGATATAGCTTTTTATACTGCAGAACTGAAAACCCAGGCTACAGATAAAGCCCTTGATTTTTTTCTAAAGTTATATACTTTGGAAATGTCAGTGTTCATCAATTATATATACATATATTTAAAGATTTTATTTATTCATTTTTAGACAGAAGGTAAGGGAGGGAGAAAGTGAGGGGGAGAAACATCAATGTGTGGTTGCTTCTCCTGGCCTGCAACCCAGGCATGTGCCCTGACTGGGAATCGAACCGGCGACCCTTTGGTTTGCAGCCCGCGCTCAGTCCACTGAGCTACACCAGCCAGGGCCATCAATTCTATTTTCACAAATCCTGGGAAACAATTAGAAAATGAAATTCATTGTCAAAGGCTGTGGATACAGAGAAGCCTGGCAGGGGGTCAGAAGCAGAGGATGAAGGGAGGAACCAGAGGGCTGAGTGTTTGATGTCACAGAGCTAAGCCCTGAGGACTGAAATGGAGAGTGGCAAACCCTCACAGGCTTAGATCAGGAGCTATTTTGATAACAGGACATCGTACATGCCTTTTTAAATGCTAGATCTTATAGTTTTCATTTGGCAAAATCATAGATAAGGGGCAGGTGGCCAAATCCTGGGGCTATTTAGAAGCAGAGGAATGTAAATGAGTTGGCCTTTAAATATTTCCTGCATGTTTTCCACCAGCAGTACTCAAACTTGACAGTTCATCAGAATCACCTGGCAGGCTTGTTAAACCATACTGTTGGGCCCCAAACCCAGCATTTTCATTCCTAACAAGTTCACAATGATGTCGATGCTGCCATGGGTGGGGAGGATGCACACTTTGTGAACCCCTGTTTTATGCTGTCTTCTTTAATGCTGAGCCTCCACTGGGCACAGGTGTCTCCTATTGGTCCTTATTCTTGAGTTTTTGGCACATCTTTTGAACAGATTTTTGTAACTGGTTGGAAGGACTGCTATGTTTTTAATACTTTCCTTTGAACACTGTTTTAATCTGATATCTGTTTTGCTTTTTTAACTGAATAAAAAGCCTTACTGAATAATGTCCAGGACTCACATGTTTGGATTATGTGGCTGTGTTCTTTTTTAAAAACATATTTTTAAAAGATTTTATTTATTTATTTTTAGACAGAAGGGAAGGGAGGGAGGAAGAGAGGGAGAGAAACATCAATGTGTGGTTGCCTCTCATGCACCCCCAACCAGGAACCTGGTCCGCAACCCAGGTATGTGCCCTGCCTGGGAATCCAATCAGCGACCCTTTGGTTCACAGGTCATTGCTCAGTCCACTGAGCCACACCAGCCAGGGTGTGACTGTGTTCTAATGTGAGTTCCCATAATTTTTCATTTGCATACATTTCATTTATAACAATAATCCCTTTGCTAACTACAATAGTGAATTTTATAGTCCTATCACCTTTCCAAATTTTGGGTTATTAGAGTTTTGAATTAAATGGGAATTAAGATAGAAAATAAGGGCTAATGACATAGAAGGTGCTATAGTTTGAATATGTCCCTCAAAAATTCCTATGTTGAAACTTAACCCCCAAGGTGGAGTTAGGAGGTAGAGCATCCAAGGGGGATGAGGTCATGAGGGTAGAGCCCTCATGAGTGGCATTGTGACTTTATAAAAAAGGCCTGTGACCATTCCTTTGCACTTTCTGCCACGTGAAGATTCCATGAGAAGGTCGTGACCAAGAAGGAGGCCCTCATCCAATCATGCTGGCACCCTGATCTCGGGACTTCCAGCCTCAGGAGTAGGCCGCCTGGTCGGTGGTGTTTTGTCGTAGCAGTCTGAATGGACTAAGATAGAGGGAAGCAGATTTTATTAGGCTGACCTGTGGATTTCAATTATTCATGAAGTTTTATCCTATGAATAATCAAGAGTTCACTGTGGCTATAATTTTCTGTTGAATTTTTCCTTTTTAAAATTCCACATAGCAACTTAATTATAATCTCTCACTGCCTACTCAGCGAAAGCTCTTGAAACTGGCTGTAGGTTTCCTAAATATCTGAGAGTTTAATGTGTCATTTTCTAGCCTGGGACTGAGGCTAAAGCATCCAGTATAAAATATACGTAGTAGGACATAAAGAGAATTTAGTTTGTGAGAAACCTAAAAGATAAAAGGCAAGCATTCTTAAGACTATAACAGTAGACAAAACAGTAAAGAACAAAAGAAATAGAGGGCTTGGAAAATGCTAGAGTTTTTACCTCTGTTTTTAAGAAGCAAATTGATCACTGACCAGTTAGAATGGGTGACTCCTGTAAAGAGAGGAGGAAAAACACCCACAACACCCTCAGATGTCACAAATGCCAGATGACTATGTTAAACACAAAACTGGACCAAATCATATCAAGAGGGGCTAAGAGCAGGGAACCTTAAAATAAATTATGGACCCAAGAATTCCTTCAGTGAGATACTCCACAAATCCCCTGTAAAAAACCAATCTGATCAGTAAAGGGATTTACATATATCCAACCCGGAACATAGAGATGATGCCACATATGTAGCTGAGTATTCCTAACTTATATGAGCTTCTGCAAAGCTGTTTATTTGGTTTTTACTCCTTTTAGGCTGAGTTGGACTATTTTTCATGTGTCAGCATTGGTATTCTTTTTTCATAGGAAATATTTTCTTTATCCAGTCCTGACCTATTGAAAATGTACAAACTCCATCAAGGTTTTGGTCTAATACCATTAAAATTTTTTAAAATTGAGGTATAATTGATATTTAACATATTAGTTTTGAGTGTACAGCATAATGATTCGATATTTGTATTGGGTTGGCCTAAAAGTTCATTTAGTTTTTTTCAATAAAATAAAAGTCTTTTTTTCATTTTCACCAATAATGTTATTGATTTGGATATTTTAAGTATGTTAGCTATGTCCTGCATGGCATAACATTGATTGTTCTCAATAAATGTCTTGATTTGATTGCTATCAACTTCAACTGGTCTACCCGACCATGGAGCATCATCCAGCAAGAAATCTCTAGCATGAGCTCTGGCTGGTCTAGCTCAGTGGATTGAGCACAGGCTGGAAACCAAGGGGTCCCGGTTCGATTCCCAGTCAGGGCACATGCCTAGGTTGCAGGCTAGGTCCCCAGTGAGGGCCATGTGAGAGGCAACCATACATTGCTGTTTCTGTCCCTCTCTTTCTCCCTCCCTTCCCCTCTCTCTAAAAATAAATAAATAAAATCTTTAAAAAAAAATCTCTAGCATGAAACTTCTCAAACCACTTTTGACACATTCGATCAGTCACAGTACCTGCTCCATACACTGCACAAATCTTTTTTTGCATTTCAGTTGCAATTTTACCATTCTTGAAATAATAAAGCCTAATATGCTGTGTATTTTCTTCTGTCTTCAGTATTAAAATGGCTACACAAAAATTCACCAATTTTAATAAGTTTTTAAAAAATGCACACTGATATGACAGCTGTCACAATATAATCTAACAAAATTGCTTCGAATGGAGTTAAAGACAACTAAGAACTCTTAGAACCATCTTATAGAAAAAACCCAATGGACTTTTAAGATTTTATGTATTTGTTTGTTTATTTTATTTGTTTGTTTATTTATTTATTTAGGGGAAGGGGGGCAGAAAGAGAGGGAGAGAAACATCAATGTGTGGTTGCTTCTCGAGCATCCTCCACCCTCACTGGGGACCTGGCCCACAACCCAGGCATGTGCCCTGACTGGGAATCGAAATGGTGACCCTTTGGTTCAGAGGCCAGCACTCAATCCACTGAGCCACACCAGCCAGGGCCCCAGTGGACTTTTTGGCTAACCCAATACATATTGTGAAATGATCCCACAGTAAGTCTAGTTAACATCCATCATCATACATAATTACAGTTCTTTTCTTGTGATGAGAACTTTTAAGATCTACTCTTAGCAACTGTCCAATGTGCAGTACAGTGTTATTATCAATAGTCACCATGCTGTACACTGCATCCCTGTGACTTATTTATTTTGAAACCGGAAGTTTGTACCTTTTGATCTCTTTCGCCCATTTTGCCACCCCCCACTCCTGCCTCTGGCAACCACCAATCTCTTCTCTGTATCTATAAGCTCGGGTTTGTTCTTTAGGTTAGATTCCACATGTAAGTGAGACCATGTGGTATTTGTCTTTCTCTGACTTATTTCACTTAGTATAATGGCCTCAAGGTCCATCCATGTTGCCCCAATTAGCAGATTTCCTTTTTTTTTATGGCTCAATGATATTTTATTGTGTATTTAAATCATATTTTATTTATCCATTCATCCACTGATGGATAACTAGGTTGTTTCCATATCTTGGCTATTGTAATTAATGCTGCGGTGAACATGGGCATGCGTATATCTTTTTGAATTAGTGGTGTTTTGTTTTTTTTTTTCCAGAAAGGTACCCAGAAGTGAAATTGCTGGGTCATATGGTAATTCAATTTTTAGTTTTTTAAGAAACCTTCATACTGTTTTCCATAGTGGCTACACCAATCTGCATTCCTACCAATACTGCTACTGCACAAGGGTTTTCTTTTCTTCATATCCTTGCCAGCATTTGTTATTTATTTTTTTTTAAAGATTTTATTTCTTTTTAGAGAGAGGGGAAGTGAGGAAGAAAGAGAGGGAGAGAAACAGCAATGTATGGTTGCCTCTCACATGGCCCTCACTGGGGAGCTGGCCCGCAACCAAGGCATGTGCCCTGACTGGGAATCGAACCCTGACTGGGAATCGAACCCTGACTGGGAATCGAACCAGCGGCCCTTTGGTTCCCAGCCCGTGTTCAATCCACTGAGCTACACCAGCCAGGGCCAACATTTGTTATTTGTGGTCACTTTGATAATAGCCAGTCTAATGGGTATGGGTATCAAAACCATACCTCATTATGGTTTTGATTTGCATTTCCTTGATGATTAATGGTGTTGAGCATCTTTTCTTGTGTCTATTGTGTCATCTATTGTTTCTTGTGTCATCTGTATGTCTTCTTTGGAAGAATGTCTAGTCCTCTGCCCATTTTAAAATCTAACTTTCATTATGTTTATACGACACTGTAGTGGATATCCTTATATAGAGTTTTTTTAGAAAATACTTGAATATTAGAACAAATTCCAAGAAGTGAAATTTCTGGTTTCAAAAGTATGTACGTTTTAAAGATTTAGATATAAATTGCTAAAAGTTATTATAATTTATACTTCCTTCAGCATGGTTTAATATTGTCCAACATCCAATAATTGGCATAATTATTTTTTCTAATCTTTGCAAAATTTATAACTGGAATTTATAATTTAATTTATAATTAAAAATAATTGCCTCTCATTGTAGGTTTAATTAGTAGGGTTGGACCTTTTAAAGAAGATTTTATTAGAGCAAGGACAGAGGAGAGAGGGAGAGAAACATCGATGTGAGAGAGAAACAATGATCAGTTGCCTCTTGTACATGCCCTGACCAGGAACTAAACCTGCAACCCAGGCATGTACCCTGACTGGGAATTGAACTGGCAATGTTTCACTTTGCGGGACCATGTTCAAACCCAGTGAGCCACACCAGTCAGGGCTAGTATGGTAGGTCTTTCAAAAGAAATATACTATCCATTTTTTTTCTCTCAAAATTCTCTGTTCACATCCTTCAACTATATTTCTATGGTCTTATTTATTTGAAAGAATTCTCTGCAAGAAGTAGCAACCAAAACTCTTTGCTTATTACATATGCCCTGGATTTTTTCTGCTTTATTTCAAATTTCATATTTCAAACTCCTTTTCTAAGCTAGCAAACTTTGATAATTCATTTGTCCCCTTGAGGAAGCAGAACTTAGGAGAAGCTACTATCATAGATGGAGTTCATTAGGTACCTTTGTTGGACTTAATTTATTATTTTCATTTCATGTCCATTCTTTTCTGTTTTCTTTTCCCTCTCCTTTACTTTTAGTAAGACTTATTTCCTCTGAGGCAAAGGCTCTGTTTCACTCATGCCACAGAGGGCATGATGGATATGTATGAAACTGATATTTGTAGAGAGAAAACTAACATTCTTTAGTGCCTGCCATACACCAGGGCCTGTGCTAGACACTTGACTATGTTAATTCATGTTATCCTTAAAAGGACCTTAATGAAGTATGTAGTGTTTTCTTCATGTTGTAAGCTGAAGATCATTCAAATTATGTGTCCTGTCATCTTTCTTGTCTTCCTTTCGGCTTTCTTGATTTTACTCCCATCCTGCTCCTTTTAAAGTGTTTTCCATGTTTGTTATGGTGATTCCATCTTTCCAGCTGCTCAGGTCTTTAAAAGCTCAGAGTCATCCTTGTTTTCTTTCTTTCATCCTCCACAGCCAATCTGTGCAGATTCCCTGCCAGCTCATCACCTCCACTCCATCTCCTTGGTCTAAGTCACCATCCTCTTGCTCCTGAATTATTTCAGTAGCTTTCTAATTCATCTGTTTCAGCCCTTACCTCCTAGTTGGCTATTCTCAACCCAGCAGTCAAAGTGATGCTGTTACAATGCATCAGAAGATGTCATTTTTTTTTTTGCCCGAAACCTTCAATAACTCTCAACTCAGAGTAAAATCCTCACCAGATGAGTTGCCCATATCTCTTACTTCTCTGACTTCATCTTCTCCACTCTCACAGCCTGGCCTCAGAGTTCGTACCTGCTTTCTGCCTCAGAAGTTGTCTGCGCAGATATCTTACTGTTTAATCTCCTTCAGCCTCTGCTCAAATGTCACATCCTTCAGAGGCTTTCCTTGATCACCTTATTCGAAAGAGATCCCTGTCATATTCCTCACGTCGCCCCCCCCAGCCTGTTTAATTTTTCTCTATAGCATTTCTAATCACACGGCTGCCCACATATCTTCCTGTTTATTTATCATCTGTTTCTCCTACCTGGAAGGTGAGCTCTAGGAAGGCTAAGATTTTTGTTTTTGTTTTCTGCTGTGTCCCCAACCTCTAGAAGAATGCCTGGCATGCATAAAGCACTCAAATAAATAAATATTGGTTGAATAAATGAATGATTCTAACACATTCCAATTGTCAGGGCAGGCCGAGGTGACCTGCTGTGCAGAACTTCCTGGCTTCTACTTTCATTTCTATCTCCCCTCGTCTTCCCCAGCTTTTCCCTAGGAGCTGCTTGTCTGCACTTGTTATAGGTGAAAGGCTGGTGAGTCCTGAGAGGTACTGGCAGCAAGTGAGCCCTGTGTCTCTGCTGCCAGGCATAAGCGCACCAGAGTGGTAGCCTTAGAAGGGAGCGTGAAGTTTGCATCATTGCATTGCCATGGTTGCAAGAGGGAATTTGAAACTATTTATATCTAATTTTGGTTATCCCTGCATGCCATTCATGGAGAATGAAGGGAGGAAGATACTTTTTTCCAAAGGAGAATTTGGCGAGGCGCCAGCAGGATGCTCCTGCGGTGGAAAAAGCGCCACATCCGCCTTTGCAAGCATGGTGTGACCCAACTTGCCCAGATTGTGGCTCACCTCAAGTTTCAGCCACACCAACCACAGGGCTCTGAAAATGCCAGCACGGCTTCTAACCAAGAATTTGATTCCTCCTCCTGGGTTTAATGTCCAGAAAGCGGAGCGTTGACTTCGCTGCCCCGAAGCATGCGGGAGGCGGGGGGGGGGGGGGGGGGGGGGGGGGGGGGGGGGGGGGGGGGGGGGGGGGGGGGGGGGGGGGCACAGAGGAACGGGGAGTGGAGGGGCGCTGCCAGGGTGGCAGTGGGCACTGCTCCATGTCTAACGCCGGTTGGCAGGCAAACTCGGGGCCAGGCCGTCCCAGGTCTGGGCTCTGGGAAGGATATTGAGACAAGGAGCAGTGCCAAAGGCCACCGCGACCAACCAGCGCGGTAAGGAAATAATTTCCTAACCTGTTCATCTGCCGGGGAGTCCTGAGTTGGGAAAGTTTCCTCTTAGTTGCAGAACAGTCCAAGTTAAAGAGCACTCACTTTTGGGGTGCTCGTGAACCGTGTGACACGCACACACATATACTCACAAACAGCTCTGATAACACTGACTCCCCTTAGAAAAAAGAACCCTACCACCCGGCCGCCTCTCCTCCCGGCAGTAACGTCTGGAGACCCAGGCTCGCCCTGCCCACTCACAGGGAATTTGCCAGTAGAATAACAGGGGAAGATTTCCATCACTTGACTCAGCTCTCTTGGGACTTTATTACCATTTTAAAATTCAAACCACAGGGAGAAGGGGAGATGGGGAAGAAATTAGAGTGTGTGGGGGGAAATGTGGACAGTAGCTGCGGTCAAACCTTTGGGAAGTGAGAAATTGAAAGCGTCCGTGGCGTGCGGAGTTGTCTGACTTCCTCCATTTCGCGGGTTTATTTTCCTGTGGGCGGTGTGTGTGTGGAGTGTGGATCCCGCGAGGGGCAAGCCCCCAAGGGCGAGTTGCCCTCCATTCCGCAGAGGTGTAGGTTTCAGTGGAAACTTTCTGTTAGAGGCCCCTCCTCCTTCACCTTGGAAACTGGCACCTGGCGCCACGTGTCCTGGGTGCAGGGGCGGGGCCAGAGCGGCTGCGTCTCTCCCAGTCCCGAGTGGCAGGTTGGTCCCCGCCCTGGCCGGGTCCCGCCCTCCCCAAGTGTGTGGAGGGGCGGGGAGGGGAGGGGGCGGGAGCGACTCTGGGACCCACGAGGCTCAGCCACTCGCTGGTGATCCCTCGAAAAGAAAAGTTGCCCTCAGACCTCCTCCAGCCTGGTGCTTCCTTCCCCTGGCCCTGCTGTTGAGGTGGAGTCGTGCGGGGAGGAGCCGGGCAGAGACCTGCACGGTCTCCGGCGACAAGCCGGCTCCTCTACCTCGGTACTCAGCACGGGTGGCAGCCCCGAGTCTTCGTCCTCAGGACCAGGCACAAACTTTCTGGATTGTCCCGGGACATTTGTCGGCAAGTCCCGCACTACGCGGGTAAGAGGAGCCACGGCCAGGGAGACAGGTACGTGGCATGCTGCTGCGAGATTTGCACTTGAGGGATTTTTTAATTTATTTTTATTTTAGGGGGTTACGGGAGGAGGAGCAGAAGTATCCCACCTTTTCTGCATCCCCTCCCCTAGCTGGGCCGGAGGAACAGGTTTGGGGTGGGGGTGCGGGTGGGGGTGGGGGACCCAATGAGAATATCCCAAAAGAGATCGCTGGTCCGCCAAGTCACAGCGGGTAGGAGGTGACCCCCAGGGCTGTGGGACTGGGTGTTACTCAGAACCCCGGGGGAGAGAGCGAGCCAGCTCGTTTTGACGGAGAACGATGTCATAAGGGCTCTTCACCCCTGTTCTTGGTCCCTGGGGTCAGAGAGCTGGGTCCTGCGGGAGGAACAGGGATCTGGGGCTCAGCTTTCCTCTCTAAACCTCCTCGTTTACACCAGAGACAGAGGTGGCGCCACTTTGAGGTTTGCAGCACTTTATTGTTATAAGGACTTACTTGTTTGGTGGCTGTTGCTCAATTTCAAAAGTTCTCAAGTGAAACTGCGAACTTTTCGGTCGTGATGGTTGTTGCCGATGGTGTGTTTGTGCGTGTCCCGCCTCGACCTCAACAAAGCCCCCTTGTTAACCCCGCTTCTGCTAGAGAGTGAAACTAGCTGCTGTTCTATTTCAAGCGCGGCCGGAGCGAGGTGTTGGTGGCAGCAGTGGCAGCCGTGTGTGCTAGGAGCTTTGGGAATCACAGGAGCAGACCTGGTGAGTGAGCCTAGCGCTGGCCCACCCACCTGGATCCATCCATTCTTCGCAGATCCCGCCTCCACCATTCAGCAGGTGCCCCAGTCGTCCAGGGAAGGGGAAATCCCACCTGGGGGGAAGGAGCCCCAAACAGGGGAGAGGCAGCTCTGAGGAGTAGTAGTAAACAGTGCATGCCAATTGTTGCTTCCCTAAGAATTGGCACTACTCCCTGACTTCTCGGAAAGGGTCCTGCTATCAAAGTCATCTCATTAGGAAGTCAGGTACTCTCTGCTACTAGTGATAGCAGCCCTGATGAAATTATGTAGGCCACTGAAAAGTATTTCCTGTTTAATCACCTTTATGTCATTGGTTAATGAGGGAAAAGATTTCCTCTCATTAATTAGTGTATCTTGCCTGCTTGGCAGGGTCACCTGCTTGACCCTCAGGTTTGTTGTATACCTGGCACTAGACAGGATGTTATCCCTGAAGCTGCCCAGGCCTAGCGAACTACAGCTGAAGTCCCCATTTGGAGAACTTCAGTGGTCTTCTCTGGACAGAAATGAGTAAAGGCTGGTTTCTTTTAGCTCCAGTTAACCCCTTTCTGCAGAGCTCATAAGAACTGTGTCCATGCGTGTCTAGAAATAAATTAAATTCGGGGTCCCCTTTGTCCTTTGTCCTGTAGCTTTTGGAACAGGATTAAGCTGTGTGGGGCGGGTAGAAAAGGCAAGAGAAACCAAGCGAGAGTGAACTAGATTTAGAGGAAATTTAAAATAGCCTGATAATTTAGGCCCAATTGCCTCACTAGCTTCCTCCTTGCCTCTTCATTGGAGACTCTATAGGTTGTGTTACTTTTCACGCAGGACTTTGAAGGCTAGAAGTGAAAAGATAGCTTTACTACAGAGTCAGAGTAACGTATTGCTGGACAGTTCTTCATGATAACCTCCCAAGTTTGGTTCAAAACACTTTCTCTGCAGTTTTTTTCTACCATAATAGGAAGTCAGTAGATAATGCCTACAAGTCAAGAAGCGGGTATACAAATAAATTATTTAGAGATGTACAGGTGCACATTAGGAGAGACAAATAAGAGTTGCCTAAGGAGTGACTTTTGAAACAGTTTCTGTATTACTTTTAAAAAGAAAATTCAATAAGAAAACTTCCTCTCTCTCCAAATATAAAATAAAATTGTTCTCTTGGATCCCTCCTTAGATGCTTGGTCTTTATTCTGTGTACATTTGTCTCATAGGGCAACACATTGGCCCTTTAAAGAACTAGATCCTCAGACTCTGACCTTGGAACACAATTTACATCGACTTCACTCTTATTCTCAGCTACTTCCAGCTCCTAGTTTTTAGTCTAGGTAGGGGAACCGTGCTCAAGAGTGATCAGTAACTTCAGGGACTTCATTTATGGGGATCTGTTAGTAAAGACAGTAACATAAAATAACATTTCTGTAGTGCTTTATGATGAACAATGTGCTGTGATTTAACTATCTTGTGGTGGGCGCTGTTCTATTCCAACTACACGAGAGGAAAACAGATGAGAAGATAAGCAACTTTTAGGTGTGTACTGGCTCCTGTATGTGGTAGACTCAAACCCGAATTCAGGATTTCCGATTTAGATAAGGCCATGTTTTAAACTTTTCCCTGCTACCTTTTGTGAAGTATTTGGATGTGAAAAGGGATCTTATTTCTTATTAAGCAGATGGTCCATAGTTGGAGACGGGGCCACACACATCTGTATGTGTATGTAATATTTGTATCCTTTGCCTGTCCACAGTGTGGCTATCCCTAGCAAGGTGGGTGGATTGGATGAATAAATAACTTTGGTAATGTCTAAAATTAAAAAAAAAAAAATCAGGACACAGGAATGTGAGTGTGTGATTTACAGATATGGAAATAGTTATTAGAAGAAACACTTCGAAGAGTTGAAGGAGCATCTTTTGGGGAGCAGCACTCAGGATTAGGAGAAGCCAGGCAGGAGTCTACTGTTTTTGGCTAGTACCGTATAACTTTATACCTTATATTTTATTTTATGTACATGCATATTCTTTTTAAAAAATCTTTTGGCAAGGACAGAGTAAAGGTCTATTTTCAGAATTTTAGAGATGACATGATCAGAGATTGTTTATTCCCAGTTCTTTCATTTTGCAGGTAAGGAAATTGAGGTATAGGAGTTTAAACATTTTGTGAAGGTCACATGGCTGGAGAAACAAACCCTTCCCAGCACAAGTTCACAGCCCTCCCCAAGCAGGTGGAAATTTTGCCCAGGCTTGTAATTCCTCAATTACCTTTCTAGGCAATTTTCACTTCTCCTATCTACTAGTTTTTACAATGTTTGAATAGGTTACGGGACTGTGGATTTAAAAGTGGTTTCTCTAATTACTCATATTTCCATTATGAAAATACTTCAAATATTTTGGTTAATTCTACAGTAACTTTTAATTAGAATTGGAGACACCTAGGCAGTTTGTGTGCAACTTTTTAGGAGTTTACAGTGTTGCTCAGTTGAATTTGATAAATACTGGAATTTGGGCTAAACTTTTATCCTCAGAAGCTGTGACTAACAGAAGATGCTAAGGGAGCTTTTCCAGTATCTCTTTGTTAGTTGCTTCATTTTGAAGTTCTGAGAATTAGGATATAGCTGTCTTCCAAAGAGAGGTACAGACAGATGACATTTTAGAGCTATTGCATTGAAGTTTTAACACTCTAAGTTTTCCTTTTCTTTGTACATAAGATTCTCTCCTACTTCCACTCCACTTATATCACCAACTTAACAGTTTGTTTTTTTCTGATTATACACACAGTCTGTATTATTTAACATTCAAACTTACAGAAATATGTAATTTTAAAAATAATAGCACACTGTAATCTTATGTTCTGGAGAAACTGCTCTAAATAGGTTTAGGCTTTTCTCCCACAATTTCTCTCCATATTAAATATATTCACTGTCATTGTGATTGTTAATAACAACTGGGGCAACACCAAACAACTTTCAACTTGGCTTCTGTTTTTAACTTAATATATCTTGAAAATGTTTCCATGACCGTACACATGGAGCATTCTGGCTGTATGGTATTGCATCACAGGTCATTTAAACAATTTCCTATTGTTGGAAACTTGGGTTGCTTCCCATTTTTCAATGCTAAGAACAGTGCTTTAAAGAAGGTCCTTAAAGTACTCTTGTGTGAGTGTTTTTTGTGGGAAAATTTTGTGAGAGTCAGGGATATGAGAATATTAAATTTTTCTAATTTATTCCTCCTGTAATAGTGTACCTTCAATGAAAACTATATTAATACCCTTTTTCCTGAATGTATAAGACTAAAGATAGAAATTATTAATATATAACCAGACATCGAAACAGGAGGTCATAGGAATAAAAGGCTCTGAGCTCTCTCCTCATTTCCTCACATTTCAGGTTCTTTTCAGTTTAAATTTTTTCCCCAAGAGAAGATAGTAATTGATAACAGCTATAAAAATACTCTGCAGTTGTTGGCAAGCTGCTAATTAGCTTTTATGGAGCATAGTCTTTTTTTTTTTTAAACATTTTCTTAGCATTATTCTAGGACATGCCATTAAGGAGTTCAGAGAATCCACTAAGCTTTGCAGAATGCGGAATAAGTATATTTTAGCTCCTCTTCTTGTATTTTTAAAATTTACTTTTTTTGAAATATTAGTAATGGGTAAATTTTAAGATCTTTAGGATTTTAGAAAGTGCCAGGAACTGATTTCACTCTTCTGTGTGTGGAAGGTGTGAAATAAGATACTTTGGCCAAATTTCATGACTCCAGCTCATTGAAGGAGGAACATTTCAGGAATTCCTGTGGCAAGTTTTATTGACCATCTTAGAGAGTTGATTAATATTTTCATTGAATCTAAACTTTGTTCATAACCATTCAATTAAAGGATTATGTTTCATTCTTCAAAATTAGTGTCTTCAGTTTTGTTTGTTCAAGGAACTTGTACTTGAAGCTTATTCATTGGGTTGATTTTCTTTGTAATATGTCAGGATGAGTGTAGAAAAATATAAATCTATATATACATGTTTATTCTTGCATAAGTATATAGTGATATAAGCTATAATTTGAAAGTGTGATCTTCAGTACATCATTTAGCGTGAATACTTAATGCATCCTCAAAATGAAGTTATGTCTGTCCATATTTTATTAGAAAAAATGTTTTTGATATTTTTATATGACAAATTTTCTCAAACAATTTCTTAGGACAAGGTAAACTTTATAGTTTGCATATACTCATTTTGATCTTTTTATGGGGAGACACAACTGTCTAATATATTGTTCTTGATTATTGACTATTCTCTAATATGAAGTCACTTTTTTATAAGTTGAATATTTTAAATCTCCCAACATGACATTGTATATGTTACAAAATGTTTACATTTTTGCTTATTTTAAGCAAGATATAGTAGTTTGGGCACATGAAAAATCTGACAATGGGACCTTCGTTGACCTTGATTCGCCTCAGGAAACCCCAGACTACCTACTGTTTACCTGAGTTGTATTAAAAACTTAATAATCAGCTGACTTTTGACCTTTTCTGAATTTCCTCCTTGCTCTTCTCCACTGTGTTACAGTTCAGGACCTTGCAGGTGAAAATTAGACCCAGGAGTTGCTATTGGTGAATCAGCTTGTAACTTGTGTTAAAGTGTCTGTACACTGGTTTTGTTGCTGCTTTCCTTTGTTTTTCTCTTAAAGTAATCCTGCCTCTTGGTCATATTTTAGGGTTGGTTTGTCACTGAGGAGTGGTCTGTCCTTCACAGCGAGTCACACAACTAGTAGGTTTGATGAGGCTTCCTGACTCAAGTCAGACCGACCCAACCTACTGTCCTGTGAGCTCCTGTCAGTATGGGCCAGCCCGGAGCAAACTCTCAACTCGCCTTCCCCGTGTGGATAATTTCTGAATCTGCCTTCGCATTGCTGGCTTTCGTAATCCTAGGCTTGCTCTTCCAGTTCCCGCTGGATAGGGCTACATTTGGATCCTGACATCAAATCAAATAGAATGGCAAGAGTAATTCTGCATTTTAATCATCTAGCAGAGAACTTTATATTGAATAGAATTCCCATATATGTTTTTTTTTTTTAAAGATTTTATTTTTATTTCTTTTTAGAGAGAGGGGAAGGGAGGGAGACAGAGAGGGAGAGAAACAGCAATGTATGGTTGCCTTTCACATGGCCCTCATGGGGACCTGGCCTGCAACCTAGGCATGTGCCCTGACTGGGAATCGAACTGGGACTGCCTGGTTCCCAGCCCGCGCTCAATCCACTGAGCTACACCAGCCAGGGCCCCATATATGTTTTTGATGATCTGCTTCTTATTACCACATGGGCAATTATAATTTTTTAAATCTTACTTCTGGCCTCAGTTTTTCCTTCTCTAATCCATTCCATGCCATAGGCAGTCTGATTTTGTAAAGCTTAGCTCTGGCCATGTTGCTGATCTGGTCCTGTTGCCCACTGGGTAATGACTCAGCTCAAGGTGTGATGGTTTATTTATGTGCCAACTTGACTGGGCTTTAGGGTGCCTAGATATTTGGTCAACATTATTCTGGGTGTGTCTGTGAGGGTGTTTCTGAATGACATTAACATTTGAATCTGTTGACTTAATAAAGCAGATTGCCTTTCCCATTGTGGGTGGTCTTCATCCAATCTGTTGAAGACCTGAATTGAACAAAAAGGCTGAGGAAGGGTCAATTCACTCTCTTTGCCTGATTGTGTTTGAGCTAGGACAATGATCTTCTCTGCCTTCTTTGGACTCAAACTTGGATTTGAGCTTGAACTGTACTATAAGCTCTCTTGCTTCTCTCCTTGCTAACTGCACATGTTGGGACTTCTCAGCCTTCATAATTGCATGAGCCAATTCCTTATAATAAATCAGTCTCTCTGTCCCTGTCTCTTTCTCCATTATGTGTCTATCTCCTATTGGTTCTGTTTCTCTGTAGAACCCTGACTAATCTGAGAGGCATCTATGATATGCTGCCCTGTGCAGATCTCTGCTTTGGCTGTTCCTCATTCCTGAGCCACACCCTTCCTATTCCTTTTCCTCCATTTCTCCTGGGACTAATCCTTCTTTCCAGTTATTTCAGTAATGTGCATTCTTCAAAGCCTAATGCAGAGGCTGTGTCCTCCCCTAAGCCTTTCTTGGCTATCTTTTCCTGTGGTCATTTCCTGGTGTCTGAATCTCCATACTCACATTTTAGGAACTTAGTCATTTTCTGATTTCTAGTGTTATCTTTTATACATTTGTCCTTGTTTCCAACTAGATTATAAACTCCTTTAGGAGCCAGACCAAGCTCTGTACTACTAAATCCTCTACTGCTCTTCATGTTGCCTTATACTTAGTAGGGTGCCAGTGAATATTTTTTGGTATGTATACATTTTAAAGCACTAAGATCTACCTAGGAAAGGAAAGGTAAGTGTGGCGTTGAGCCTGTGCAAGAAATCTCTAATTCATTTCCCACAGGGCTAGAGCTCTTTATCAATGCAGTACTCTAGAGAGGCTGCTGGTTGTTTGGGGTTGTTACTAGAAATGAAACCTATATATCATCCCTGACCTAGAGCCAACTTTTCCTAAGAAAAAAAATTGAGTCATATTTTAAGTCCCGTTGAATTAGCCCTTTCCTGAGGTACTGGTTGCAACTATTTTTGCTGTTATCAGCTTTGCTCTTATCTCTTATAATTCCTTCTCTTGGCCTCTGGCTAAGTCCTTTCATATCTTCCTCTGTAAATATGCTATGTAGCACATTTGTGTCAATAATTTTGAACAAGGGTGAAGGGGATGAGATATGGAAAATGAGCTATATATAGGCAATTTGAATTTGCCAAATTTTATGCAAATTTTATTTAAGCACAGTATGATTTTCCTTATTTTTCCTGTAATTGATGTAGTTTTTGAGGGACATCATTGGCCATCAGAACTCATTCTGCACTTTGGCTTATCTTTGAAACTCAAAGTATTGCAATCCCTCTGCCCCGCACTTTCCATCCTCCTCACCCTGAGCTCCTCCACTTATCTTCTAACGTACTACACTTGACTTACTCAGGTGCATTGTGTATCGACTGTCTTCTCGAATAAGAATATAAAGCTCCATGAAGGGCCGGGATCTTTGGCTAAATTACTGTTGGCTGTCTTTGACTATGTATCTCAACACAGAGGCCAGTGCCCGACCTTCAGTAAGTATTTGTTGAATTGACTGGGAGTTTGCTAACTTGAAGCCCTTCATCCCCTGCATCCCCTTGGTTGTTTGGTCTTTTTTTTCTCTCTCTGTTGTACCCTCTGAAAGGCCTCTGTTTCTTTTTCTTTCTTCCTTTTTTTTTTTTTTTTTTTTGCTGAAGACTGTTTCTATCCAGAGCTAGTTAGTTCTTTACGACCATACGACCACTGTTCCCAGGCCTGTGCCTTGGTAATAGCCATATCAGTAACAGAAGAAATTTTCAGTTCCTCGGCTATTCATAGTTTACAAAGCACTTTCACATATAAGATCTCATTTGAGGTATTCTTGAGTCTGTGACAGCAATGTATTCTTCAGGGCCTGCTGTTCACCAAAGTATTCCAATTGGCAAAATCTTTTTTTTTTTTAATTATATTTTATTGATTATGCTGTTACAGTTGTCCCACTTTCCCCTCCTTCTTTCCCCCCTCCCCCTTACCCCCCCTTTCCCCTCCCTTTAGTTTTGTCCATAGGTCATACACATAAGTCCTTCTGCTCCTGCACTTCCTATACTATTCTAACCTCCCCCTGTCTGTTGTCTACCTCCCATTTATGCTACTTGTCCTGGCCCCATTCCCACCCTCTCCCCCTACCACTCCCCTGTTGATATTCCTCCATACCTCATATAACTCCCTTTAACATTTCATACAGTAAAGGCTGGGTGGTGATGAACTTCTTGAACTTGACCTTATCTGCGAAGCACTTTCTCTGCCCTTCCATTCTAAATGAAATCTTTGCTGGACAATTGGCAAAATATTGTCTCACCAGGGATGAGCCATTCTTCATTATGTGCCAAGCATACATTCCCCGTGGCTTTGCTGTTGCTAAACTATATATAAGGACTCTGCCTCTTTGTTGTTTTCTGGCCTTCTAGGATCACCCATTTTAATCCCCAGAAGAGTGCCTATGTAGTATGAGGGCCTCGGGTAGAGTGAGAAAAATGAGAAAGAAAAAAAAAGAAACAAGCAACCAGTAAGTGCATTAATGGGACACTTCAACAGAAGGTTCCTAGCTGGGTGCTGAACAACTACTGTTGCCTCAAAGTTAATTTGCTAGCCGGAAGTCCATGTGGACCTGCTCAGCAGGAAGTGGAAGCACAAGTGTGGACATGGGAAGTTTGGCTGAAGGATGTAATCCATGTAGGAATGAGAACTGTTACTTTCAGGTTCTCCACCAGTAAATTGCCGTTACTGTCCTCCAGGCCTGTCTCTTTGCTAAGCTATGAAGACAGAGCCATTTCCTTCCTAAAGGCCTTCTGTTCTTGCCTGTAAGCCATGGGAGTGCTCAATAACTATTAGTGTCTAATAATGACACAGGGATATTCCTCTGAGCAGTCGGAGGGCTGTAGGCATGTCACACATTGACAGGTACTCACAAATCTCTTTTTGCTGTTTTGAAATATTACTGCCAGGGGAGTTGTATACGACTTGTTTTGACAGAGTGGTCTTAAATATTCATTTCTTTTACCCATTACCTTAAGGGAAATGCTAGCATTTAGTATTTAGGCTTCCAGTAGTAATTTTGGAGAAATTGTATTATAATTTTCTTCAAGATTCTGATTTTCACATGGCTCATTTATTTATGCATTAACATATTAATATTATTATTTTTAATGATGGAGGAACATGCACTTTGAGATCAGTGGAAAGTCAGAGGTTACATGGAGGTCTTGGGTCAATTGTTCTTTCTGGTAAGTTAATAAGCAAGTATTTATTATTCTGGGAGGCAGCATGAGCATAGTGGAAAGAGGACAAAATTTGGATGAGCTCTGGTTCAAATCCCTGCTCATACATTTAGTAAATATATGACTTTGGACAAGTAAGTTTGCATTGATGACCCTTCACTTCCTCATCTTGAAGTGGAGATAATAATGCTCCTCCCAGGGAGTTTCTGTGAGGGTTAAATAAAATAACAGATGTGGAGTACTTAACATGGAAGTAGTCATCAATCCGTAGCCATTGTTATTTAGTACTGAGGCTCTGTTAGCACTTTTTTAGGGACTGTTGGGGGGCTTTCAAAAGGTGTGTAAAATATATGCGTGTAAGGCCACAAAAGATGGCAACAAACACATATTTGACACAAAAAATCAGGACAGTATGAGATGAAGTGTTATTTGTACAGAAAGTAAGTACAAGAAACCAGAAAGGTAGAAGTTGTTGTCGTCGCCTTCAAAAATCATGGTAGATAGCCCTGGCTGACGTAGCTCAGTGGATTGAGTGCGGGCTGGGAACCAGAGGGTCCCGGTTCGATTCCCAGTCAGGGCACATGCCTGGGTTGCAGGCCAGGTCCCCAGTGAGGACCATGTGAGAGGCAACCATACATTGTTGTTTCTCTCCCTCTCTTTCTCCCTCCCTTCCCCTCTCTCTAAAAATAAATAAATAAAATCTAAAAAAAAAAAAAATCATGGTAGAGATTGTGTCATAAATTGTGCCTTTTTATTGTAAATTATAGAAATTAAACTGTGTAGAGGGTTATTTAATGTTTACATGGCCAGGAAGTGAGGTGAGTCTCAGGGAAGCCCAAACTGGAAACTTCTGTGTCACCAAGACTCTCTGTCTCTAAGCTCTGCTTCCTTGTCAGCTTCCTCTGCTTGGCCAGGGTGTGGCTGCCAGCAACCAAGGATCCCACAGGGAGAGGTCCTGACCTTCTTCCCCTGGTCTAAATCTCAGACCTTGGGTGACATCCTTATACTAGTGGCTAGGGGTACACATTATCTGGTAGTTGGCAACCTCGTGTAGAAATGCATAGGGTGGGGAGGAGGATCAGTTTATAAGGAGGGTGCTGGACAGCAGGAGCAGGAGGTGTGCCTACTCCTGAGGGGGAGAAGGACAGCTTTAGCTCTGCAGGGAGAGAGGCAGGCATGTAGAACACTCAACCAAAGACACAGTTGAGAATGAGAAATTGGTTCGTATTAGTCAAATAGGACAAGGTAGACTGTCAGAGTGAATGGTTTGGAGAGGTTGGTTGAGGAGTTTGGACTGATATGACAGGACATAAATCTGAAGAACTGATATCAAATTGACATAGTTATGTTGGATCCTGGCTTTCTTTTATTCTTTAAAAATAAGTTCCCTATTGTAGGCTGACTATTTGAACTGGTAACTTGAGGACTAAGTTGAGTGCAGTTGAGAAGTTACACTCACTGAGTATACACAAGGTGGTCTTTGTATTCAAGAGACAGATGTCCATTCTGGCACTCCCCTAAAAATTAGATATTATCAAGCATTTATCTTACAGGTTTTTTCCAGGAAAGGCATTTCAGAGAAACCAAATAGATGGTTTGGACAAAATCTTGTTTTTAGAAGAATTCCAGCTAATAAATGCAGAAGGAATATTACAAATAAAATATTACCATTTTGTTAGCCTTAATGAAATAACAGGTCTAGGTAATAATCATCAATGACTGCTAAAAATATTAGGTCAAAGGCTGATGGGGAACTTGATAATTGATAGATTAGGCTAATAACCTCTGAACTCACTGATCAATCTTAATATTACAAAAAGAGAAAGAAGTACATATTACATGCATCTTAATGTGATGCAATAGGAAATATACAGAACTATCTGTGAAGTTTTTAGCCAAAATCTGAATGTGCTTCTGATCAACCATTATATCTAACTGCTAGTTTATAGGAAGCATGGGAGAAAGAGGACCATGTTAAACAATAGAGACGTAATTAGCCAAATCTGGATGTAGAAATTTCTATAGGGCATATTATTCAGTTTATTTAATAAATAAGTGGCAAGAAAAACAAAGAAGGAAGAGAAACTATTATGAAGAGACTTAAGATACATATCAACTGTGTTTGGATCTTGACTTGGATAAATTAACTATAAAGTTATAAATTGTAAGACCATTTGGGAAATACTTAAACTCTGATTGGAGATGAGATAAATTAAAGGACTTTTTAAAAGGAATGATAGCCCTGGTCAGTGGTTTAGTTGGTTGGAGTGTCATGCCATACACCAAAGGGTTGTGGGTTCGATTCCTGGTCAGGGCACATACCTAGGCTGCAGGTTTAATCTCTGGCCAGGTATGTATGGGAGGCAACTGATTGATGTTTCTCACATCGATGTCTTTCTCTCTCTCTCCCTCTTCCCCTCTCTCCCTTCCTCTTTCTCTAAAATATAACAAAAGGAATGATAGTGGTATTGTTATTTATTTATTTATTTATTTATTTTTTTTAAAGATTTTATTTATTTATTTTCAGAGAGACGAGAAGAGAGGGAGAAAGAGCAATGTATGGTTGCCTCTCACGTGGCCCTCACTGGGGACCTGGCCCGCAACCCAGGCATGTGCCCCAACTGGGAATCGAACCGGGACCCCCTGGTTCCCAGCCCGCGCTCAATCCACTGAGCCATACCAGCCGGGCTATTTATTAATTTTAAAGATTTTATTTATTTATTTTTAGAGAGAGGAGAAGGGAGGGAGAAAGAGAGGGAAAGAAACAGCAATGTATGGTTGCCTCTCACATGGCCCTCACTGAGGACCCGGCCTGCAACCCAGGCAGGTGCCCTGACTGGGAATCGAACTGGGACCCTTTGGTTCCCAGCCTGTGCTCAATCCACTGAGCTACACCAGCCAGGCTAGGTATTGTTATTTTTAAAAGACTCCTTATATCTTGAAGATATACACTGATTTTTTTCCCAGACTATATGATATTGTATTAGTTTCCTATGGCTTCCTTAACAAAGTGCCACAGGCTGGGTGGATTAAACAACAGAAATTTGTGCCCTGACTGGTGTAGCTCAGTGGATTGAGTGCGGGCTGTGAACCAAGGGGTTGCCGGTTCGATTCCCAGTCAGGGCACATGCTTGGGTTGCAGGCCAGGTCCCCAGTGGGGGCCAAGTGAGAGGCAACCATACATTGCTGTTTCTCTCCCTTTCTTTCTCCCTCCCTTCCCTTCTGTCTAAAAATAAGTAAATTCTTAACCACCCCCCCCACCCCGAAATTTGTTCTCTTATAGTTCTGGAGGCCAGAGATCAAAAATCAGGGTACAAGCAGGCCCTGCTTCCTCTGAGATTCTAGGGCAGAATTCTTGTCTCTTCCAGTTCTGGCAGCTCGGTTGCCGCTGCATCCCGGCCCAGTCTCACATGGCCTTCTCTGCATGTAACTGTGACAAATCTCCCTGTGCCTCTCTCTTGCAAAGATACACGTGATTGCATTTGGATCTACTTGGATAATCCAAGGTATATTCCTTCTTAAGATCCTAAATCATGGTCACATATTTGCCATATAAGTTACCATTCACAGCTTCTAGGGATTAGAAAGTGATACATCTCTGGGGGCCATTTTTTTTTTTCTTATCTCAGATATGGTATCTGAGATTTGCTTTTTAAACCATCCGGCAGAAGCAAGGAATTGAAATGAGAGATTCTGATTTGCTGAATTGATTGTTAATTTTTGAACTAACTCGTGACAGTTCATTGTACTGTTCTCTCACACAAAGATTCCTCAGTGATCAGTTTTTCTCAGAACCTGGAAAATTATAACCCCTGATAATATCAACACAAACCTCAATTTTTTTCTGTTAATAAATTAGGTATGAGCTTCTAATCCTTCAAATTTTTACTACTTTTTAATTTTTTTGAGTTAAAAAATTATGTTTATTGATTTTTTAAAGGTTTTATTTATTTATTTTAGAGAGAGGGGAAGGGAGGGAGACAGAGAGGGAGAGAAACAGCAATGTATGGTTGCCTCTCACAAGACCCTTACTGGGAACCTGGCCTTCAACCCAGGCATGTGCCCTGACGGGGAATCAAACCGGGACCTTCTGGTTCCCAGCCTGCGCTCAATCCACTGAGCTACACCAGCCAGGGCTATGTTTATTGATTTTAGAGGGAGGAAGGGAGAGAGAGAGGGGAACATCAACGTGAGAGAGAAACATCCATCAGTTGCCTCCCATACACCCTTGCCAGGGACCAGACCCAGAACCTAGGCAGGTGCCCTGACCGGGAGTCAAACCCGCACCTTTTTGATTTACAGTATGATGCTCCAACCATCTGAGCCACACCGGCCAGGGCTTCACTACTTTTTTAGCCATTTCTTTGAACTTCTCAAGAAAAGTAAAGGATGAATGAAAATCTCTTCATTTGAAATTCAGAAATTGTAAGATGTCAGATGACCTGAGGCTTACGTATGGTAAGCCTTTTTCTCTTCCTTACTAAAATATTGGTGAGTGCATGAAGTAGCATGGTTATTTGGAGGTTCATGGGCAAAGTGATTTTTATCATGACATCTTTGTCAAACAGATGGAATCATGAAAGGCTCAACATTTTTATTATAGGGCCCATCTTTCAACTGTGTTTTCATGTGATCCTACACTGTCCAAGTAAACTGCAACTTGGCACACAGAGTACATTCCTTGGCATAGCTCAGTAGTAATTACTGTTTTTCTGCAAATTACTCTTTTAGGTAGTATTACAGTGTGATAAGGCTTGAGATTTTAATTCCTAAGTCCAATGTATTTTATTTTGTTTTTTCCTTAAAAATTAAAACATAATGAGATTTTCATGATTTCTTTCTCACTCCTGTGCTGGAAATATTTCAAGGTATATAGTTAAAAATAACCACAAGGGGCAAAACACAGCATTTCTCAAAAGAGCTATTGTGGTACATCAGAAGTATGATATTTCTCAAAATACCACTATATACCCAATTCAGGATTAAGTATATGTGTTATGAATTATAATGACTGTCATGATACTGCTGTAGACTCTTCAAGTTACTTCATATATATTTAGTATTTTAATGGTTTTTTTATTTTTTTTTATTTTTTTATTTTTTTAAAGATTTTATTTATTTATTTTCAGAGAGAGGAGAAGGGAGGGAGGAAGAGCAATGTATGGTTGCCTCTCACATGGCCCTCACTGGGGACCTGGCCTGCAACCTAGGCATGTGCCCCGACTGGAAATCGAACCAGGACCCTCTGGTTCCCAGCCTGCGCTCAATCCACTGAGCTACACCAGCCGGGCCTTAATGGTTTTTTTAAAGGAAGGAATCCTGGCTGGTGTGACTCAGTGGATTGAGTGCCAGCCTGCAAACCAAAGGGTTGCTGGTTCAATTCCCACTCAGAGCACATGGTTGGGTTGCAGGGCAAGTCCCCAACAAGGGGCACATGAGAGGCAACTGCACGTAGATGTTTCTCTCCCTCTCTTTTCCCCTCCCTTCCCCTCTCTAAAATAAATAAATAAAATCTTTATTTTATTTTTAAAGATTTTATTTTTATTTATTTTTAGAGAGAGTGGAAGGGAGGGAGAAAGAGAGGGAGAGAAACAGCAATGTATGGTTGCCACTCACATGGCCCTCATTGGGGACCTAGCCCGCAACCCAGGCATGTGCCCCAACTGGGAATCGAACTGGGACCCTCTGGTTCCCAGCCTGCACTCAATCCACTGACCTACACCAGCCAGGGCAAATAAATAAAATCTTTAAAGAAAAGAGGAAGGAACACAGAAATTCATATGTTGAATCTCTGATTAATTGTTCAGATTCTGAGGGGAACTGATTACTAATGCCTGGGTTCTGACTTAAATTGCCAAAAGCAGTGTGTTTAAAAGTGCATTTTAGCCTTTAGAAGCCAGTTTTTTGACATAGAGTGGCTTTATATTTTTCGTTTAGTGTTAGTGTTTTTTTGTATTGAATTTGTTTCTTTCCAAGTTAAAAGCTGCGTTTTGTAGGAGTGGTATAAACTCTAGATGCAAAATCTCAAAATTAGACCGTCTTCTTTTAGCTCGTGGAATTAGAATGTAGCTGGTTTTGGTTGTTGATATACCAGACTTTTAAAATCCAGGTCCCTCTTACATGTTTGTTCTGAGCTATGATACAAACTGGTCCGTCTATGCCAGACACAATAGCATGTGGCCAGTCTGGTACAAAATTAGACTTTTTGTGGTACATGTGTTGATACAGTATATAAGGCTGACTACATTGAACTTCTTACTGTATTATTAAGATGTTGTAATCCAGGCTTGTGGGAAAGCTGAATTTTTTTAAATGGAGTGGACTAGAGATGGCGTATTATAGTAATGTAGGTATAAAAATGACTTTCCATGTGGGCTAAGTCATTGGTGAAAGAAGAGATTTAAATCTTTGCAAGCCTCTTGGCCATTCCAGTTGCTTAGTAAATGGTTTATTATGAAACTTGATGGTGATTATTAAATTTCTCAGGCATTTCATTCCTTTAAAGTTGTAAAATCACCCAATTTATGTATACTGTAATACAGGAGACATGATGTATGGAAATAATCAAGATAGTGGTTTACATTTCAGCTGATACAGTATCATGATAATCTGTTCTGCATTTTTTATTGTTTGCTTTTGTACAAGGAAGACATTTTTACTCAGTAATATTCTTTAAGATATAGGCTCTTTTATTACTAAGGTATAGCACAATTTTGTGGAACACACATTTTTACATAAAATGAAGTACTTCCTAAGTTTTGTTTTTATCTTTACTGTTTTTTCTTTATATAAAAGAAAATAACATATGATGCAGATAGCTGATTGAAAAAGACACCTAATATTTGCATGATGCTCTTTGGTTTGCAAATAATTAACAAATAAGGAACTCTTAGGCAAAATGATAGCATTATCTTTGACTAAATAACGAATATAGAATACCATTCAACCCTTTATTGATTTTACACCCTAGGTATCTGTCAAGTCCACTCATCTATCTGTGTTAACTCCACTCTCTCTTCTAGATTATTATATTTACTAGCTTCTTCACTGGTCTTCCTGCTTCTGCCCTGTCCACTCCCTAACTGGTTCTTCTCTCCAGCCTTAGTAATTTTTAAAGAATGCAGGTTTCATAGTGTCATTTTCTTTCTTTTTTTTTAAGATTTTATTTATTTTTTTACAGAGAGGGGAAGGGAGGGAGAAAGAGAGGGAGAGAAACATCACTGTGTGTTTGCCTCCCACGCACTCCCCCACTGGGGACCTGGTCCACAACCCAGGCATGTACCCCAAGCGGGAATCAAACCGGGGACCTCTGGTTTGCAGGCCCATGCTCAATCCACTGACCTACACCAGCCAAGGCTCACGGTGTCATTTTACTTCCCCGCCTTCTCATCATTCTTAAGATAAATAAAGATCCTTAATGTGTGCCAGGCTCTGTGAATCCAGCCTGACCACCTGGCCAACCTCATCCCGTACCATTCTCTCACTTCCTCTCAACTCTTTATCACCACGATCTTTCCTTCCGTTCTTAATGTGCCCACATGCTTTTTAAAAAACCACAGAGCCTTTGCACACGCTGTTCACTACTCAGACCACCATTTCTTCCTACCTCTACCATATCCATACCTCTCAGTCACCTTTGCTTAATTGGTTAACTCCTATTTATCTTTGGCTAAAACCTCATTTCCTCAGGGATACCTCTTTATACTTGGTTGGGTCTCACTATTATAGGCTTTTTACATCATCATCCCCGCGCCCCCCCCCGCCCCCTCATTGGACTTACTGTTCTTATTTTATGTGCTTATGTAAATCATCTTAATGAGGGCAGGTCATAGACCTGCCCTCACCATTTTTGTTCACCATTAGATCCCTGAGACAGTACAGTACCTACCACATATTAGGTGCACATAAATATTTGTTGAATGAGCAAATAACATGAAAAAACAAATCAGATATCACTGTTACCTAATTGATTAAGGCACACGTAATGCCAATATCAAAGACATTCATTGTAAAAGTGAAACGGGCCCTATGAAGAGGCCATATAGGGAGGGTGCCTGCTCCCTCCACAGTGTTGCTGTTAGAAAGGAATTTTGGAATGATTTTAAAGAATTGCCTTTAGAAGTAGTTCATAAGCCACATTAGAAAATCACCTAAATTTTCATTAAAAATAATATCCAGGTTGACTATTCTTTTTATTTTCTAAATGTGCCTCCAGCTTACAGATATCAAGTCCCGCTTTCAAAAGAACCAAATTTGCCACAGTTGAAAATGTCAAAAGAATGTTGTATTCATGAGGGCAACCGTAAAAGAGTTGTTCCTAAAATATTTTGAGCATTGGCAGGTGTTGTGTAATAAGTGTGTAGTCTTTGAAGGGACTCATACTCCTATGGATGTGTGGGTCCTTAGAGAGAGGGGAAAGGAAGAAGGACAGGGAGAGAAATATCAATGTGTGGTTGCCTCTCGTGTGTCCCCCACTGGACACCCAGGCATGTGTCCTGACTGGGAATCGAACCAGCGACACTTTGGTTTGCAGCCCGCGCGCTCAGTCCACTGAGCTACACCAGCCGGGGCTATTTTTCGTAAGTTATTTACTTCTCCCTTGTGCTTTTTATCCTCCACAGGCAAAATGGGCCTTGGGGGTTTTCTTTTCTTTCCCTCCCTCCCTTCCTTCCTTTTCTTTCTCCATGCACCCCCCACCTTTTTTTTTTTTTTTTTTTTTACCAGAAAGAAATGTAATAGGGAATTGACTTAACCATTATACAGTGCTTTAATTTTTTTAAATGTTGAATGCTGTGTTTAGCAAAAATCCCTGTTAGTGCAAAAGATCACAGAACTGGGACCACATTCTTCCATTGAAAAGTATCAGAGATTCTTGTCAGTTCTGCTATTCAAGCTTATTTATTCAATACTTCTGTTGATTTAGCCACTAACATTGAACCTGTTGTGGACTAGGTATTGCCCTTTTGCCTCCTGATTTTGGAAGAAAGTTGCTGTGTGTACTGCCTTTCTCCAATAGCTCAAATCAGCATTGATTTTAAGTAGGAGTAACTGATTTTAAAATAACACATACATGTCTGGGCCTCTTAATCTATGGGAACACTGTAGGATTTACTAAACTGATAACTGCAGCTGTTGAAGATTATCTGCAAGCAGGACATATGCTACATCTCCATTCAGGTCACCATTAGCGCTGTTCTTTTTGCTTGCTCACCTTTGGGAAAAATGCACTCAACTCAGCACAATATGGATGATTTCCGAGTAGCAGACAGTTCCGTAAGCTAACATTTTAGTGGCAACTCGTAGTTATGTGGCCAGTAACGAAAGCTTTATTGGCCCTTTATTCTCAAGTGTTCTTGTTTGCACCTGTCCAACAGAGATTTGGCTTTCATTTGCTTTTTATTTGGTGTAGTACCTGCCAGTGAAGGCTCACATTTTCATACTGCTTCAGTGCTGACAGTATATACTTAAGCAAATACAATTTTTGTGCCTCCTCAGGCAAATACGTTTTCTGTGCCTAGCAATAACATCAAGATTTGTGAGAGAACAATCTTTTGAATATGACTTTGGTTAATTCGTATATGCTTTTGTCAAATAAGGGTCTTCAAGAAAGACCTTGCAATGTTCGTGCAGGAGAGTAGCTATGTTCTCTGCCCATCAGTGGGAATCTCAGTGAATCCAAGCCACAACTTCCTACCCGTATCAGTGACATTCATCCACGTGAGCCCTAGCCAACCACGCCTACCTCCAAACAGAATTATTGTCCCCAGAGGGATTTAAATAATGTCAAATGCATTTTGACTGAGATGCACTTACTTTAGCATTAAGCCCTTTACTATTATGTTTTATAAATCATCCAGTCTTAAGCTGGAGTCATTTATTATATAATGTATTTAATGGGCACAGTTCTCCTGCTCACCACTTATCTGATTGTCGCGCTCTTTCCTGTGAGGGGTGCTGAGGGGAAGAATTACTCTCTGTGTGAGGTAGTGCCATCTCGGGACATTGTTTTGCTGTGGCTCCAGGAAGTCTCAGGAGCGCTCGCAGTAATGTGCGCGAGTCACCTGTGCCCACCGCATGAGTACGGAAATGCTGTAAGGTAATGAAAAGTTAATGGAGAACTAATACCTTGTCAACATAATCCCCTGCTATTTTAAATAATGACCTACTAAGTTCAGGCAACACATATTAAAATATTCGAACTGGAGTTGAACAATTTAAAAGAAGGGGTAATAAAGGATTTAGGACAGATTATTCATTTAGCTGTGAAGGAAATAGGCTGCTTTGCATGACAGGTTTCCTAATCCTCTTTCAAAGAGGAAGCTGAAGCGAAGAGAGGTTAAATCTGTGCTCACAGTCCTGTGGGTAGTCAGTGCCAGCGCTGGGAGCTGGGGTCCGGACCCAGCCCTCTGCCACAGTGTGGCTGGTGGTCTCGACCCCTCTGCAGCGCTGGCTTTCCTCTGGGACAGAGGCGTTTTGTGCCGTAACAAATAACACAGACTCCTCTTATTGACAAGAGGAGGCAAATTCAGATCTAACAGATAAATTAATAAATAACTTGAGTTTTTATCAAAGCAGCAGTTCATTTAATAGGAATATATCCAGGGCCTAGCACATACGAAGCACCATGCTGTGTGCTAGAGAGGGTACCGGGATCATCAACTGTCAGAGCTTGTAAGTATATATAAAAAATAACTTTTGTACAAGGCAGAATTCATTCACTCAGCAGACAATTATTTCACACCTGTGGTGAGCCGGGACTGGGCTGGACACTGCAAATCATTGTTATGTACTTGTCAATTCATCCTAAACTTTTGATCGCCTCCTATGTGCCAGGCAGTGTTCTAGATCCTGGGGATAAAGTTGAGAACAAAGCAGGCAAGCTCTGGATTCTCACTGAGTGTTCATTTTAGCAGGAAGGAGGCGGACAATAAGTAAGCAAGTAAAGACCTGCTCTGCAGAGCATTAAAATGGGAGGGTGTGCAGAGAGGAACTGGGTGGCATCACTGGATTGCCAAGGTAAGTATGACCTGATCTTTGCCCTGGAGGAGACAGACCTGTAAACAGTTAACTGCAGCATGATTCACTGTGTGCAAGGATTGACGGAGGAACAAAATCCTGGGTGAGGCCGACTGTGAAGGGCCTTGCATATATCCTCATGGGAGAACTGAGGGATGCCTGCAAGCAGCCTGCTGACCGGGCCAGAGGCGTGCTTAGGATGGTAATTGTGGAGCATTCTGAAATACGGGCTGGACAGGGGAGAGACCGATGCTAGGATGTGGTCATCCCTCTCTGGAATTACAGCCCCAGGCATGTGCAGGGGTAGGAGAGAGGAGGAAATGTCACTTCTCAATGAGAGAAGGCTTTCTGAGTGAGGTGACATTTAAACTTGATCTTGAAGCCTGCAGAAATGAAGGAGAGGGCATCTTGTGATTATATTGCCATGAACAAAAGAGGGAAGATGCCGCCTGTTTTGGCAGTGGCTAGGCTTATAGACTGGCTACAGCATGTGCTATTTGAGAGAGAAAGCTGTGGGGGTAGGTGTGATGAACTGGGATGCTTCTGGTAAGCAGAGAGAAGCTGTGGAAGGTGTTTTAGTAGACTGACGTAATCGCAGCCTTAGGAATATTGTCCTTGCAGTGGTATAAAAGAAACTGGAGTGGGGAGACAGAGGTGGCTAGGAGATAATTCCGGAGCTGTTGTGATGGCCCTGACTAATTAGGGAGCCGATCCAGGAAGATGGCCCCGGGCTGGATTCGAGATCATGGGACGGGTGTGCAGGTAAATGGTTGTGTAAGGCAGACTAGTGATTAGTTGCGGGAAGTTGGGGAGCAGGAGGAGAAAAATCGATTCCAAGTATGTAAGCCTGGATGACTGAGAAGATTTCTATGACCCGCTGGGAGTGGCAGAAGAAACAATGTGTTTGAGACGACTGATTACTTAGATTACTTTGTGATTTGTGGAGTTAATGTGGTGGGGACCTTGAGGTTAAAGTGTCAGATAAGGAAAGGAAAATAAGAGTTTAGCTCTGGGTTTGAATATGTGGTTTGGGGCAGTAATTAAGCTGCTCCAGTTGCAGGATAGATGACTTTGACCAGGGACTGACTTGTTCAAAGAAAGGAGGCAAGGATGGAAACTTAGGAACATTGTAATTTTGGCCCTTTATTGTTATTTATGTCCTTGACCTTTACCGCTAATATTCTCTTAATGAAACTACACCGTTGGACTTTCACCCCTTCACTCCCAGCTCAATTTGTGCTGTCGCTTGAAAAATTATGTAACTGGGCCACATTATTTTAACTCCACGTAGAATTCAGTTTTAATGAGGGACAACGTAAACAGCTTTGTGACCTCATTTGCTATTGGGATGTTATTGGGAAATTTTCCTTTTATATCTTTCAGTGTCTCCTAGAGCAGCTGTTTCATAGGAAAGGATAGTAAACAGCTTTGCTTCCTGGAGGAGTGCAAATGTTTGTTCCTCATGGAAAATCATTTAACCAGTGACCTTTACTTTTTTCACTGTGGCTGCTAGGAAGCACAGAATCAAATTCTCTACTCAACTGTAGTAACTGCGTAGGACTCCAGTAGGTCTCCATATGTAAGTTCCATTCCAATACCTCTTACCCCAGCCATGGCCTTCGTTTTCTTCTCCAAGTTATGCTCTTCTTGGTCATGAGTTTTAATTTTCTTATATAATACGCACATTTCTCTCGAGCCACCCTCAAATTCTTTGTAGAATGAGATGAGGGCTGAATAAGTAATGCCACTCCGCTGTTTATTATTTGAATGAGATATACTTAGAGTGTTATGGGTCACTCACTACACAGATACGAGAACATCGGTACATATGTACAAGGACATGTTTTAAATGTGTCTGTTCCTTGCTCTTTATGAACTTTGTCTTCACCAATAATTTTTAGGCAAATGGTACATACAATCAAACACTATACACCTAACTAAATGAAAAATGATGCAACAGTGATGGCCAAGTTCATGAGTAAACATCCACATTCCACTCAGTCCACTCTGCCTCTTAACCAGTTGTTCTTTCCCGGATATACAAATCTCTGCAATACGAATTGGAGTTTTTTGGTTGGTCACTCATTAATTTTAATAGTTGGTCCATTTGGAAACTTGCAGTGGATACTACTAATGGCCTGGGGCTGATTGAGCAATGTAATCTGGTAATGCTTTTATTTCTTATCCATGTGTGAAACCCTGCCTTAGAAGATTGTGTGGGGTTTGGGGTTGTTCACTGTTGAGCAATGAACAGGTCACCAGTTAGGTGAAAAGAATTGGCCTCTTACCACCAGTCATTCCTGGATTCCGTTTCTCTTTCATTCTGTAGAGGGAAACTTTTGCTTTCAGTGACCAGGTGAGGAATCAGCCTCCTTTATAGCAAAACTCTTTTAAATTAAAATAGCCAAATAATTAAAGGGATATCTGTGATTATTGAATTTGACCTCTGCAGCCTCCAGTAGAAAATTTTCCCCAGTTTTAAACTTGACAAAGTGTCCCCTTTCCCTGAAACCACTCTGTCCGTTCTTATAAAGTAAGAATACTGCAAAACTGTGCCGATATAAGTTGAAATGGTACAAAAAACTTTGTAGAATCAAATAAATATAAAATGAGATAGTTTTAGGAACTTCATTCTAAAAACAGTAATTTTTAGCTCCGGCTGGTGTAGCTCAGTGGATTGAACACCGGCTGGGAACCAAGGGATTCCGGTTCGATTCCCAGTTAGGGCACATGCCTGGGTTGCAGGCCAGGTCCCCGTGAGGGCCATGTGAGACGCAACCATACATTGCTGTTTCTTTCCCTCTCTTTCTCCTTCCCTTCCCCTCTCTCTAAAAATAAATAAATAAATAATTTTAAAAAACCCAGTAATTTTTAGATGTGCTGTATTTTTTGGACTATAAGACACACTCCCCTCCCCCCCCCAATTTGGGAGGAAAATGAAGGTGTGTCTTATAGTTTGAACGTAGCTTACCTGGCTGTTTACATTTACATTGGTGAAATATTATATTATTTATGTTATTAAATATTTTACCACATTTTTTGCTTCAAATTTTTTCCCCTATTTTCCTCCTCTAAAACCTAGGTGCGTCTTATCGTCCGGTGTGTCCTATAATCTGAAAAATACAGTAAGTCATTTTTGTTTGTTTCAGACTGATTACCTACTTTCTATTTACATGAAGTATATTGATATCAAAATATCTTTGTGACTCAATTTGTATCAGGATAAATACACTTAGTTAATTAAGTGGCATTTACTTATTCAGACCCATCTCATTGTCCCAAAAGAAGTGCAGTCATTCTAGATGTGGCAGTAATGCTTCAGTTTCTTCTCAGGCATGGAGTTTGCCATCATGGTAGAGCTGAGGCCTGCTCTTCTGCCTTGTGTCCATGTTAAAATAATTTCTTGGTTTTCTTTAGAGCTTCTCAGCCTTACTCAAACTTACCATTGTTTATTGTAAAAAAAATACCCTTAGGATTTTTATTACATTTAACAGAATCTTCTATCAGGAACTGTAGCTTGAATTGCTTTCTGATCTCAGCACAAAAATAGTTGTTCTTTGAGCAACTGGGTTATTTTTACCCTGTGGACACTGAGTCTTATAACAGATCATGTTCCCCTCTACATGTTAGCTGCAGCAAAGCTTAGAGTACCTGCCCCTCCTTTCCCCCTGCTCTTTCCCCTTAACTGTCTACGGCACCTCTCTACCGGCTCTCACTCCACCTGTGGCTCCAGTGGTTGGTACTTATCTTATCCTACTAGTTTTAAAAGCTGTTTGAGCCCTGGCTGGTGTAGCTCAGTGGATTGAGCGTGAGCTGGGAACCAAAGGGTCCCGGTTCGATTCCCAGTCAGGGCACATGCCTAGGTTGCAGGCCAGGTCCCCGTGAGGGCCATGTGAGTGGCAGCCATACATTGCTGTTTCTCTCTCTCTCTGTCTCCCTCCCTTCCCCTCTCTCTAAAAATAAATAAAAATAAAAATCTTTAAAAAAATAAAAGTAGTAGAATCCTTATCTTCAAACAGTTTTAAAGATTTTATTTTTATTTATATTTTTAGAGAGAGGGGAAGGGAGGGAGACAGAGAGGGAGAGAAACATCAATGTGTGGTGGCCTCTCACATGGCCCTCACGGGGACCTGGCCTGCAACCTAGGCATGTGCCCTGACTGGGAATCGAACCGGGACCCTTTGGTTCCCAGCCCGCGCTCAATCCACTGAGCTACACCAGCCAGGGCTCTACTACTTTTAAGAAGTATTCTTTACAGTGCTATTGCACTGACTTGTACACATTTGACAATCAACTAATAGATGAATTGAGTGTTATTAGGCCGTTCAAAAATAGCTTCGTGTCGGGCTTTACCTAGTGATAAGGATAAGGAGAAAGAAATATGTAGTATGCCAGTGAATCTTGTGAAATATGCTGAGGATCAGAGGGATTGTATGTTGGGAAATGTGGCACAATGAATTGGGATGCCCCTACGAATGAGAAAAGAATGTTGAATATAGGAACCAACGCATGCTATTTTCATCCGTGTGTCATATCTAAATATACTGCTGTACCACAGTTGGTAGCCTGGCATCTCCTAACTTTGCTCCAGTCAGAAAGGTCAGTTCTCCCTTCTCATAAACAAAAGATAAGGACTTTGTTAGGAGAGAAACAATTTAATCTGTGAAAGTTTAGAGGAAGGTCTCTGCATACAAATAGTGTAGAAACAACTCATTTGTAATGCAGATTATATCACCTCTGAAATGGTTGTGCGCTGCAGCCAATGATCCATGTATTCAGCTATTACTATATATGATTAAATTCCAGTACAACCGAAGAGTGTGGACAGACCCGGCAGTGAATTGTTACAGCAGGTGACACACAGTCAAAACGCTTTAACAGGAAAGACCATTGAAATGCAAATGCATCCAGTTAACTGAAGGCTAAAGATCATCAAATACATAACACTTTATTTCATAATTAAATTTTAAAAATCTGTATTTGTTGTACTGAGAAAGGAAGGCTTTGCTTTTTAAAAATTAAAGAGAATTTGTTGTGTTTTATCCATTATTACATGTTATTGGTAAACACCATGCTTCTAATAGTTAAACTTTAAATATCAGATGCTTAGGAAAAAAACCTAACTAGAGAAAACTTTTCTCCTTGTAATTTTCTCTCCCTTTCCTTCCTCTGACAACAGAATCATAAAATTTGTTCAATTAAAAACTAAAAACTGAAGCCCTGTCTTACAAGAATTTTATTTTTAAAAAATTTTTGCTTTGGGTCTTGAAAGGGGGACTTTGAAGTAGTCTGTAGTTGAAAACATATCTTTAAGGATCCTTTATTGAATTAATGAGGTACCAGTTATTCAGCATAATACTGATTATATTAATCTAGTTTCAAATTTTCTTTACTTCTAAGGCATGTTTTCTCCAAAGGAAACTTAATTAGTGGCATCTGTAGAGGAGGAGGCTGTGGCTTTAAAAGCACCGACTGACTCCTGGGAGGGTTAAATGGGTTTGTCAGTCATGACGAAGACTTAGAAGAGTGTCTGGCACAAAGTAAGCGCTGTGTACGAGTGTTGCCGCTTCTATTTATTGTTGCTATTGTATGGCCAAGCCATTTATTTATGTAATTAAAAAATAACTTTCATTCCTTCCAATTGGGTTTGAAGCTCTTCCGAAGCAATTGAAAAGGCTTCTGCTGTTAAAAGTTACAAGAAAAGCTAGAGAGTTCTGGAACTCCCCTTCTGCCCCCAGCCCCCTTTTTCTCTATGATGACCTCACTTAAATTTTGTGGACTTCTATTTCCTCATCTAAGATGATAGATCCATGGTGATAGGCATCTGGAATGGTAGGATTTTAGAGGTAGAAGGGGCATTAACCAAATAGTCTACTCTTTGGGGAAACTCATCCCTTCTTTAGCTTCAATTAGTTTTTTGTTTTTTGTGTTTTTTTTTGGTAGATTAGTATCAGTCTTTATTTTTCCTTTCATTTTATACTTTTTTTCCCAAAGCAGCTTTTATATATTTATAAACATAATAAATACTTGTTTGTCTATTTCCCTGCTTGAATGTAAGCTTCACAAGGGCAGGGATGTTTGTTTATTTATTTATTTATTTTCGTTCAAGTGCCTGGTACATACTAGGTACCAGGTAGGAGTTCAGTAAATGTTATTGGATAAGTGAATGCATCCTCAGTTGCCTAGTGGACATTTCTATTAATTGATCTCATCTGACTCCTTTAAAATAACTCCCTTTCATGATTTTCGTATTTCCAACACTGACACTACTTTCATGTTAGCTGAAGCAAAATCCCAGAAGAGTTGGCAGCCATACCTGGGACAGAGAAAATTAGATGATTTTCAAGGGGATTTACAACAGTCATGGCCACCAAGGCTTTAGGTGCAGAAGCAACATTTTCATACAAGGTCGGTAGACCTGAATCTTCTCAAAAGAGAAGGTTAAATCTTCTTAGGTGGAACCTTCTGAGCCAGAATGGCCCAGGAAATTACTTGGAGTTACCAGAAGTTATTCCTTAAGATATAGCTTTTGCTGGTTTAATATTCCTGACATGCTTCCTTTGTCATGCTAGTTCCATTGGAGATTTCTTGTTGCTTCTAAGCAAAGTCCCAGCTCTGCAGCTTGGTATCCAGTGAAACCACACAGAACTTTCTAGTTCTAGACCACACTAGTGCCCCTTGTCAGTTCTCTCCCCAGATGAGGCCTCTTCCTTAGCGGCTCCTACAGCATTTTGATTCCTGCTTTAAAGCCCTCTGTTCCCTCTGTACTGCCGTTCACCACATGGTAAGGTTTTCCTCCTTTTTCACTCATCCAAGTCCATCTTTCTTAATCCACCAGGAAAGCTTTCAGCTCTTACGTGAAGCCATCTACTATATCATGTTTTGGGGCTCCCAAATGTTGCATTATTCTAAAATATTCCATTTGCATCTTTATTTCTTTCCCTACTTTATGATTACCTTTCTGAGGGAAGGACCTCATGGAATAATGGCGTTGGGGGTTAGGGAGTGAATCGCAAATCATAACTAAAGCAAAACCTACCAAACTGGAACAAAATTGACTTAATGTAAGTGTATATCCTAACCTGTGATGTAGTTTTCAAGGGCTTCAGAAAATTCCAAGATTGAGTCCTTCCTACTTTTTTAAGCATTAAAATGTCCTTCAAAAAAGTTAAATGGCCACCTGGCTGGTGTAGCTCAGTGGACTGAGCGTGGGCTGCGAACCAAAGGGTCGCTGGTTTGATTCCCAGTCGGGGCACATGCCTGGGTTGTGGGCCAGGTCCCCAGTGAGGGCCATGTGAGAGACAACCACACATTGATGTTTCTCTCCCTCTCTTTCTCCTTCCCTTCCCCTCTCTTTGAAAATAAATAAATCTTTTAAAAAAATTAAAAAAAAGTTAAATGATGGTGATAACATCTAGTAAAAGTAATGGCTTCAAGTAAATTATCTTTATTTGGAAAAAGTAGAAAATTTGCAATTGACTTGGTTGTGTGTGTGTGTGTAATTTCACTGGTTTGTGACATCAGAAAGTCTGGGAAAGACAAGGCTTGCTGGCT
Organism: Micronycteris hirsuta; assembly: GCA_004026765.1. Classification (NCBI taxonomy): domain Eukaryota; kingdom Metazoa; phylum Chordata; class Mammalia; order Chiroptera; family Phyllostomidae; genus Micronycteris; species Micronycteris hirsuta. The sequence continues at coordinate 8,460 of PVJI01002156.1, read as the reverse complement.
GCTAATCACGGGAGTTTACATACCCCATCCCTGCCCCCTTCCCCTGGTGGCCATTCTCTTCTGCTCAGTGGCACCGCATTCACTCTTCAGGGTCTCAGATGCTGGCTTGAGATTTTTTTTTTTAAAGATTTTATTTTTCAGAGAGAGGAGAAGAGAGGGAGAAAGAGCAATGTATGGTTGCCTCTCACATGGCCCTCACGGGGACCTGGCCTGCAACCCAGGCATGTGCCCCAACTGGGAATCGAACCAGGACCCTCTGGTTCCCAGCCTGCGCTCAATCCACTGAGCTACACCAGCCGGGCTGGCTTGAGATTCTTATGCTCTGGTTTGACTCTATTCATCTAGCCTGAGAATGCATGAAAGTTACCTTCTAAATGTGCAAAAAGAATTTCCTTCTATCTCTTGAACTTCAAAGAGTATTTTTTTTGTATACTGCAGATTAATCTAGACAATGACATTCCATTGCCTTCCTAAGTAAATCAGCTTTATTCATGTCATCAGAAGAGAGATTTTTATGGTTTTCTAATTTTTCGGGCTGATGGAAAAACTCAGTGAGGATACAAAAGACATAAATTTCTTCACTTTCTTTTAAAATCTTAAACCATTTGGTTCTCTTGTTCCACATTGTAAGGCAAGTTAACATTCTCCTTTTTACAATTGTTCCACAATTTCAAGTTTTCATTGAATACACTATATGTATACTCTTGGAGTTTGACATATTAATTATTAGGAGTATTTGATCACATGTAATCTTAATAATGTTCAACAATACCCCGTGATTCACACTTGTGCAGAATGCTGACAGGGTGACAGGCCGTCGGGGGCCAATATTGTGCTTTGCTGAGCTGACTGGTGAAGGGAAAGGCAGGGCGTTGCCATGTTACAGCAGACATAATGTGGCGTCTCTTGGTTACTGTGCAGTTCCAGACAATAGCTATCTGCTGTCTTAGAGTTTATTGGTTGCAAAAAACAGAAGCTTTTGAAGTTAACTTAATAGAAAAAATCTGAAACACGTAGGATTTAACAGCCAATCTCAGTGGCACCAGTGCGCCCATAGGGATAATGGAGTGGCACATTGCCTCCTCCGCGTCCTGCCTTTCTCTGCTTCTCTATTTCCTTCTCTTTCACTTGGGCCAACGTATCCTCCCGGCATTGACATGACCTCTTGGTTTTGTTTATATTTTTCTTAAGCCACGTTCTTAAAAGGACAATTTGATTGGTTTAAGTCAGCCTATGGGGTCCATTTACCTGGGATCAGATAGCTAACAATGACCGGTTGGGGTTGGGTGGGGGAGGAATTAATGTGGTACAAATTGGGCAGCTTTTAGTTGGGTATTTCACCTCCTGCATTGGTTCTTTGTTTCTAATTTATTCTTCCCTATTTTCTATCCTTTTGTCTTTTCGCTACACAGTTGAAGAGATTTCCTCATTATTACCTTATAGTACCTTCGCTGAATTTTTTTTCTGGTAATCCTGTTTACAAAGTTCTTGTTCTCTAATCACTTTATTTTCATTGTGTCTCATTCTTGTTTAATGCTTGTAGTATCGTCTTGAATCTCTTTGAATTGTTTTAAATCTCTTTGAATTGTTTTAGAGATATTTATTTTTTTAAAGATTTTATTTATTTAGTTTTAGACAGAGGGGAAGAGAGGGAGAGGGAGAGAAACATCAATGTGTGGTTGCTTCTCATGTGCCCCCTACTAGGGACCTGGCCTGCAACCCAGGCATGTGCCCTGACTGGGAATCAAACCGGCGATTCTTTGGTTTGCAGGCCAGTGCTCAATCCACTGAGACACACCAGCCAGGGCTAGAGATACTTCTTTTTAAGTGCTCTTCTGTTTTTGGAATTAACTATCTTTTCTCAGTGTCAGTTATGGTTACCTATTTATTATTAAGAATAAAGGCCTGGAGTTTCCTCTACTATTTAAAAAAGATCTGTATGTAGAGTTTTTTGCCCCCAGCTGTCCCTTTCCTCTGAGTAGGAATGTAAATTGTGTATGTGTGTGTGTGTGTGTGTGTGATGGGGCGGGGCACTGGGCTGTCTGCTGGCCACTTTGCTTCACCCCAAAAATGCCCTAAGGAGGAGGATTTAGTCTGTGAGACCCAAATTCACATTGGAAGGCTTCATAGGCCATCCCTCACTCCCTACCGCCCCAATCGGTTTAGCTTCTGCAACGATGAACCCTAGATGTCTCACCTGGTACTCCCCTTGGCCAAGCTCTCCCAAGGCTCTTGTGGTCCTCCCCGCTCTGCCATCCCTGTTGCCTCTGAGCCCAGACGCCTCCCTGGGCTACTGTTGAGCAGATTGCCTCCTTGGTGGCCCCAGGTGGCAGCTTTCCTCCCTCTGTTTCACCTGTCAGCACATTCCCATTTCCTGCTCTGTTTTCCAGAGATTTGTTGAAATCTCTTGTCCACTTAAAATTCTCGTCCAGCAAACTTTTCTTAATCTTTCAGAATTCCTCAGTTTCATGTTTTGACGCTTTCGTTTCATTAGGGATTCAGGAGCGCCAACAGGCTGTCAACCATCTTGAAATTAAAACCTCATCAGATTGTCCTTTTAAAAGACAGCATTTGGTTTTTGGCTTTTATTTTATTTTTTTAAAATGAGAGCTATACCATACAGACACATATATAAAAGAATACTTGCCAGTGTGTATGTATAATTTAAAGAGAAAGAATAAAAAGAACACTGGTACCTACTACGTAGCTTAAGAAATAGAATATTATATTTTTAGTTCCTTGAAACCCTGTATGTCCTTTCTTCATTGTGTATCCCTCATCCCCTCTGCCTCCTGGGGTAACCGTTATTTTTAATTTTTTAGTCATTCCCTTGCTTTTTATAAAAACATGAGTTCGCGTTATGTATATTTATCTCTAAACAATATATTGTTTAATTTTAGCTACTTTTGCTCTTTGTATAAATAGAAGCATACAGCATGTACTCTTCTGAACCTTGCTATTTTACTCAAGAATGTTTTCAGATTCATTTATGTTCATTCTTGAGGCTGTATGCTATTTATTTGACGGCTGTAGAGCATTGCATTATAAGAATATACCACACTGAGTTATGTTTTCCACTGCTGATGGACATTTGTGTTTGTGTAACTTTTTGCAACCATGAGAAAGAGTGATGTGAATAGTTCCTGTTGCACACGTGCTAGAGTTTCTCTAATGTATAAGCCCAGGAGTGGAAGTGCAGAGTCATTGAATATACACACGGTTTCACTTGCGGATGACAACCGCATGCAGAGTGGTTTTACTGGGATAATCTGCACGGGAGCGCGAAATTGCCTGTGGTCAATGACTCTTGGGGTGATCAGATTTTAAAAAATTTTTGTCTGCTTGGTGGGTGTGAAATTATACCTTATTGTATGTTTTTAAATTGAGATGTGATTTATATGTAGTATAATTTGCCTTATTGTGACTTTGATTTTTATTTTCCTGATTATGAATGAGGTTAAAGATACATTTTCATACAGCTATTAACTTTTCATGCTTTCTCTTCTGTGAGTTTGCCATATTTATTTCCAGTTAGTTTTACCTATTGACTGGTGGGTATTCCTTATATATCCTGGATGTGTGTGTGTGTGTGTGTGTATGTGTGTGTGTATATAAAATACGTGACAAAATTTATTTGTGTGTGTGTGGGAGGCAGTATTCAATTCCCTGCAAATGTAATTATGGCACTCACCTTTTGGTTGTGGTTAATCTTTGACAAAACTGAGAAGTAGGACTCTTGCCCTGGCTGGAGTAGAGTAGCTCAGTGGATTGAGCGCGGGCTGGGAACCAAAGTGTCCCGGTTCCATTCCCAGTCAGGGCACATGCCTGGGTTGCAGGCCAGGGCCCCAGTGAGGGCCATGTGAGAGGCAACCACACATTGCTGTTTCTTCCTCTCTTTCTCCCTCCCTTCTCCTCTCTCTAAAAATAAATAAATAAAATCTTAAAAAAAATTTTTTTTTGGACTCTTTTTCATCCTGCCCTCTTCCTAATATACCCCCACTGTGAAACAGTTCTGGTTGAAAAAGCATCCTGACCTTCAGGAACTCAGAATGTCTTCTTTGGCATGCATGCTGTTGAAGCTGGAGCACAGTGCTTGTGACGCCGGACGCTGACAGACCTGCATCAGCGTGGCCAGACCGGGGCTGGCCGCACCTGGGCCGAGGGTGGTAGGCTGCTGTGAATGCCGGTCCACGTCTCTAACCGGAGAGCTCCAGCGGTTTTCTCGGTTGTGGTTAACACATCTCGGAAATGTAATGTTTTGTGAGTTGAATTTATAAAACAATAGCTTTAATTACTACCCATTCATTTCTCCATTTGACAGTGTACCTGAAGTTAACTTAAGGGGCATTTTCTTTTAAGTGGTGATAGTTCTATAAATCAAAACTTTAAGAAATGGTTGAAATGGCAGATTTTATATTATGTATATTTCACCACAATGATAATAATAAGAAAAAAACCCCAACGGCTGGAAAGAAAACTTTTTGGAAGACTTAGGACTCTAATAAAAGTGCAAAGACGACACTTTGAAGTAGTGTATCTGTTTTTCAGTGCAGAGCCGTCTTTTGAAAGTTAATTACTGATGTATGGTAATTGGCAATACCCCCTTTACATAAGCTGCTTATTTTTTTTGTCATGAATAACATTCTTTTAAGAAGGTTTAACTTTTTTTGAGGTTTTGTAAATTTGGGAATGAATTTCAAGGATTATATTTTCATTTATCTTCTCTCCCTCATCCTAGCTCTCACCCCCTTTGCTGCAGCCTCGTGGGCTTTCTTCCGTTCCCTCCAGCCAGCATCATTTTCCTCCCTCAGGGTCTTCGCTCAGGTTGTTCTTTTCCCTCTGCTTGCTCCAATTTATCTTTTATTTTTAAAAATTGTGGTAAAATATACTACATGTTATGGGCTGGATTGTAATCCCCCCAATTCACATGTTGAAGCCCTAACCTCTAGTACTTCAGAGTGTGACTCTTTGGGGACAGGGTCTTTAAAGAGATAATTAAATGAAAATGAGGTAATTTTGGGGGGGCCCTGGTTCCATATGAATGGCATCCTGATAGGAAGAGGGGATTTGGACACAGACAGTGGCAGAAGGAAGACCATGTGAAGACACAGGAGAAATCACCAACAGGCTGACATGAGAATTCTCAGAATAAAGCGCCCCTGCTGGCACCTGGCCTTGATCTCATACCTCCGGTCTCCAGCATTGTGAGAAAATAAATTTCTGTTGTTTATGCGAGCCTGTCTGTGGAACTTTGTTGCGGTAGTCCTAGCAAACTAATGTAATACAGAAAATAAAATTTACCATTTTAACGAGTGGCATTAAGTACATTCACGTTGCCGTACAACTGTCACCACCATCCCTCTCCAGACCTGTTGTCGTCTTGCCAGACAGACACCCCCTTCTCCCTTTCCTGCTCGTCTCTCGAAACCACCGTTCTACTTTCTGGGTCTACGAATTTGAGTGCTTGGATACCTCCTGTACGTGAAATCATACAGTGTTCTTTTGTGCCTGGCTGATTTCACTTTGCATAATGTCTCAAACTTCATCCATGTTGTAGCATGTCCTTCCTTTTTATGACTGCATAATATTGTATATATATACCACATTTTGCACATTTTGTTTATCAGTGCATCCATTGATAGACATTTGTGTTGCTTCTACCTTTTGGGTATTGTGAATGTTGCTATGAATATGTGTTTACAGATATCTCTTTAAGAGCCTGCTTTCATTTCTTTTGGGTGTATGTCTAGAAGTTGAATTGCTGGATTATATGATAATTCTATTAATTACTACCTAATTTTTTGAGGAAGCACCATACTGTTTTCCATGTTGGCTACATCATTTTACATTCCTAAGGGTTTCAGTTTTTCCACATCCTTGCCAACACTTGTAATTGTCTGGTTTTTTTGATAGTAGGCGTGGTATTACTGGGTATGAAGGCTTTCAGGGATGATGCAGTGCTCTTTTGATTTTATTGGAGGTAGGTAATAAAAAAATATGGCTTTCAATTGTCATTGGGTTAAGTCAAAGGGAGTCAGTTATCAAAGAGTTGTGAAGTGGCATTCATATGCCTCTGAATTCAGGTGTTTTACCTTGCAGGCTTACCTTACCTTGCCTTGAAGCATTGAAGTTATTGGTGTGAAAGACTGGCAGACATTTTTTTCACCTATTCGGGCCAGGAACTTCATTCCTATAAGTAACTTTGGGTCTGCTTGTGTGCTATGCCAAATTTTAGGCATCTCTCACTACAAAGACTCAGTGAAACAGTTCTTTTTGCAGAACTGAAGAGGCCAGTAAGTTTAGCTTTTCCCTCTAGGGAAAATTTACATTTTCCTAAGTGTTGGCAGCTGTGTTTGCGTAAAACACTCACGTACCTAACAATCACAGTTTGGTGGAGGAAACAGAGCACGTTAGGCATGTTAGGCTTCAGAAGTCTCAAGAAGAGGGTGTAGTAAAACACAAGGAGCCTGAGAGATGCACAAGTGCTTCCTGAAGGGCATTTTTGAAATCATCAAAGAGTGATATGTTTAACCATAAATATTGCATTACAGCTGCCTAAAAGATTATAGAGTTAAAGGGGCTGAGTAAGAAATATTTATAAATAGATCCCTTAACTTTAGTTTTTAGTTTGTGTGAAAATGGAAATTTTTGTTTGGTTTTATTTATCTTTTCCTTGTCCTCTGCTTGGATTTTTCTTCACTCCAACAGCAATTCTTGATGGCTTACAGGGAGCAGCATAAGAGAAATCATTCCTTGTTATGGCTTGGGAGAGACAGAGGCACGAGGTCACATCAGGAGGTCCTATTCCAGTCACACCCCACCCCCCCCATTTTGACATTCTGAACTCCAGTTTGTAGAGATGAAAATTTGACTTGGAAGCAGCTCTGTTTAATAGTCACGAGTTCACAGCATTAACTAGCATCACAGTACCCAGCACAATTCATTTTACACGTACAACTCATATTTTTCTTTGTGCGATTTGTACCCCCACTGGTTTGCGCATTCACAGTAAATATAATTAAGGCTGTTGAAGCCAAAGCATATAAGGATGTTCCCCCCTATTATTAGCTAGTCTTCACTGTCACTGTAATAATAGCGCTTTGTCTGAGATCCCTGAAAACTCTGCCAGTGCTTCATAGGCTTTGTAAACTGAGAGAACCACTGCTGTCAATGGGGGCAGGTTGCTCGTCCCCCAACAGGGATACCGTTGGCTGGTTTAATCTCTTCAGAATAGTAATGCTGGGTTAGGGGACCGCAGCTCACATCACATGCCTTTCCACAGGCATGGTAAAAGGAACAGGAGTCAATTGTGTTGCTTCCTTGAGGTTGGTACCCCCTGCCCCGTCCAGGTCTGTCCTTTTACTTCAGAAGTTCAGAGCTGACTCAGGGAGAAGCTACGTCAACATCAGTGGTCCTGAATGCGGTCAGTGGGACCACACCTCAGTCTTTGTTATTCACATGAAATACAGCACTGCCTCTGAAGGCAAAAAGGCAGAAGGCTGGGTTTACTTTACTGTTAATTAATTGATTGGTGAGTTGTGTCCTTTATGCTTAACAAATAGATGTCAAAAAGTCTGTGTGTGTGTAGAGAGCTATAAAACAAATGCACAGAACTTCCGCCAAGATGGCGGTGTAGGTGGATGCACTGCACCGCCACTCACAACCAGAGAATTTAAACAACGAACTCAATAGCGAAAAATAAACAACCAGAATGGACAGAATCAAACTGAAGGGAAGTCCGACACCCAGGAAGTTGGGGAGGACGTACATCAAGGCCGGTAAGCGGGGCAGAACCAAGCAGAGGAGCGGAGTGAGAGGCAGTTTGCCTGGAGGAACTCACCCTGTGAGCACCTAAACAAAACACTACCCCGAGCAACGGGTGAACCTCGCAGGCCGGCGGCGTAACTGGAGAGGCCAGTGGGAACCAGCAGGGCCGAGACTGGCGGAAAAGGCAGTGGGGAACTGGGGAGCAGAGGGTGATAGGGAGTGGCAGTGAACGGCAGACGCCATTGCTCCCTCCCAGGCCCCACCCCCAGAGGACACGTCACAAAAAAGCGACCCTGGTTGCCAGGCACCAACAAACACCTAAGACTCCGACAGGTGCACCGAGATAAAGAAGAATGAAAATGGCCAAAACGAAAGATCAGAACAAATTACAACTAACGAACGAAGAGATAGTCAAATTAACAGATGCCCAGTTTAAAACACTGGTAATCATGATGCTCACAAAACTGGAAGAAATAGTTGAACACATGAACAAAACGATAAAGATAATGGAGGAAGATTTACAGGGAACCAATAGGGAAAAAAAGGAAGCTGGGACTCAAACCAATGGGGTGGACCAGAAGGAAGAAATAAGAATTCAAAAAAATGAGGAGGGACTCAGGAACCTCAGAGACATTTGTAAACGACCCAACATCTGGATCATAGGGCTGCCAGAAGGACAAGAGGAACACCAAG